>JAVQIZ010130203.1:0-18103 GCA_036023535.2 Galaxias brevipinnis | reverse complement strand
CTGTTACCCACTAATCTGTATTACCCTGTTAATCTGTTACCCACTAATCTGTATTACCCTGTTAATCTGTTACCCACTAATCTGTATTACCCTGTTAATCTGTTACCCACTAATCTGTATTACCCTGTTAATCTGTTACCCACTAATCTGTGTTGCCCAGCTATATCTGTTACACTGTGTTACCCTGCTAATCTGTGTTGCCCTGTTGTATCTGTTACTCTGTTAATAGGTTTCTTTGTAGATCTGTTACTTTGTAAATCTGTTACTCTGTTACTCTGTGTTACCCTGTTAATCTGTGTTGCGCTGTGTTACCCTGTTAATCTGTGTGACTGTGTTAATCTGTGTTACCCTGTTAATCTGTTACCCTGTTAATCTGTGTTACCCTGTTAATCTGTTACCCTGTTAATCTGTGTTACCCTGTTAATCTTTGACCCTGTTAATCTGTGTTGCGCTGTGTTACCCTGTTAATCTGTGTGACTGTGTTAATCTGTGTTACCCTGCTAATCTGTGTGACTGTGTTAATCTGTTACCCTGTTAATCTGTGTTACCCGCTTAATCAATTTCCCTGTTAATCTGTGTTACCCTATTAATCTGTGTTACAGTGAGCCTGTGTTCCTCTCTCTCTAGCTGTAGTATAGTTCAGCCTGTGTTCCTCTCTCTCTAGTTGTAGAATAGTTCAGCCTGTGTTCCTCTGTCTAGTCATAGAATAGTTCAGCCTGTGCTTCTCTCTCTAGTTGTAGAAGAGTTCAGCCTGTGCTCCTCTCACTAGTTGTAGAATAGTTCAGCCTGTGAGTTTCTCTCTAGTTGTAGAATAGTTCAGGCTGTGTTCCTCTGTCTAGTTGTAGAATAGTTCAGCCTGTGTTCCTCTCTAGTTGTAGAATAGTTCAGCCTGTGTTCCTATGTCTAGTTGTAGAATAGTTCAGCCTGTGCTCCTCTGTCTAGCTGTAGAGATAACTGAAACAACCCTTGACGGTCTGTTGACCTCATCGCTCCATGTGCTAAAACACGTGCCCGTGTTGATCACGATTCGGGGACGCCCCTGTTTCAGCTGGGAGGCATATGCTACCCTGACATCAACAGAAGCTTCAGCTGTTGTCTAGGTTAGATGGTCAGACGTTTTCCCCATGGGTTTGAAATGGCCTCAGAGCAAACAGAAGCACCTTGTGATTGTTATTCCTGCCCATCGCTCTCTCTCTCTTTCTCTCTGGGGTCCTATCGCTATCAAAGTGTGAACATGACTATGAACAACATCTTCTCACACCTGGCTAACAGGGGCATGACCTATACCAGGAAGATTATACCATTACTCCACAACCGGAACCACTTCAAATCCCTTGCCTTTGTCTTCAACTGTATCATGATTCATATATTGAATTAAGAACAGAAAGGGGGGTTGGAGTTCTCGCACTTTGATTTTGAAGGACATAAGCGGCGACTTCGACCGCGAACCTGTATCGAAAATGACGTACAGGCCCATCCACAGCCTGCTGTTGCAAACCATAGCTAAGCAGCACCATAATGAAGATCTGAGGTGGCGGCTAGGGCGTTTAGCTGGAGCGGCTTTCCCACGGCCCTTTAGCAGAGTATGTGATATCTAAAGAGCCTCTTCTGTCTCATCAATCAGCAGGCAGAAGGAACCACGGCTCTGGCTGACCTCCTTTCATCTCGCCCTGCATAATCACTGGCAGCCTCCGTCGTAATTAGCTTCCACTGACTTTCAACCATGAATATGGAGATCTCCTCGTCCTCGTCGCACGGCTCCGGAACGTGAGAATGGCCGTTGGGTTCGTTGCGTGGAATGATTGCGGTTCTATTTCAATCAGTGGTTACTATCAATGCGAAGAATGCTCTTGAAAAATGATTGTTATAGAAAAAGAATAGTGGAAAGTCTGCACCCAATATGCATGAGATACAAACTTAGTCTACTTTCTTTTTTTTATTTAATAATTTTTTATTTTGTAAAGGCTTCCAATGCTGAAATATCTGCGTGCAAGATTGTATGTTGGAATCTGAATGTGTATAAAACGGCTTTTTACAGCACTGCGGCTGTCAAAGGCGACGAGGAAGTTTATCGACTAAACACAATAAATGCAACAGACACAATGACACTGTCTCTGTTCTTCGTCTGTTCTACAATGGATTTAGATCTTTTTCAATACGTGTCACACTGCCTCATTCAGTTCGACCTACCCTCTCCCTCCCTCCTTCCACCTCTCACTATTTCTATCTGTCCCCCGACCCCCTCCCCACCATCCTCTCCATCTCACTTCCTCTCCCTCCCTCCCCCCTCCACTCAAATCTCTCTCCATCTCTCCCTCTTCTCCACATCTCTCTCCTTCCTCCTCTCCACCCCCACTCTCTCGTTCTATCTCACCCCCTTCTCTCTCCCATCTCTCTCCCTCCTCTTCATCACTTCCTCCATCTCTCCAACCATGGTGATAATTAGGTCCTCCAGTCGCGTGAAGACCACAGCTGTTTCAGCCTCCCTGGCCCCTCCCCCACCAGTATTGTGACATGAAGACACTGACTGCGTTCATCCCTGTTCTGAAAGGCTGCGCTGTCGTTTCAACTCTAAGGGTTCATTATGTGACTTGTTATTCATGTTACAGAGTCCTACTGGCTCTGCACAAGGGAGAGGAAGCTGACAGCTGATCTATCAGGGAACACAACAAACTACTAACAATTACAAAACTTTAACTTGACCAACAATTGTGCCCTGGGATACTTTCAGAAGCCTCGTTCAGTGAAGGTACAGCTCATTTCATAGTTTTACATATATTCATTGGTGAAAGAAATTATGAATAGGAAGTGTCCTCAGTAGGTTTGGTTGGATATGCCAGTCTAAGGAAGGCCACGGGCTGCTTGGACAAAGGCAGTGCACTACAATGGAAAATAAATCCCCACAGATCACATTTTGCTGACAGAGCAAATCTTCTCACATAAAAAGCTGTGACCCCATATCTCACCCTTGCCAGAAGCTTCAAAGAGGCCTTTCTGTGTGGTAGTCCCTCTGGAAGTAGTGGTGCAGATAAATGGGTTCGAGCACACTGCCCATAGAAGGTGAGCAAAGGGGAGAGGGAAAATAAGAAGTGATATTTACCCAGCAATGAACTCACCAAAAGTCTGAAGGAGACAGAGCATGGTTTTCTCTTTTTTTGTTTGATCCTTCGCCATCTATATATAGAGATCATCTTAATATTATAATTAGTAGATACATTTATAATGAACAACATTCACCAAGGAACAGGGAGTATTTAAGCGCTTGTCTAGAAAAAGCACTGCCTCAAATGCAATCAATTATTATCATAATTTTTTTTGAAATCACACAATGTAACAACCCATTGTTTAATCACAACAACTTTATTACAGGGTAATTACATCTGATAAAGAACCTAAAGTGTTGTGTAATTGCAATTCTAAGCACATTTCTCTGCATGCAGTGGAGAGACAAATGGGTATGCATGAGAAGCTTGGTAAAAAAATCATATATATCTTAGCGGTTGATGATCTGTTCTCCAGGTCCCAAGAAACGACAGTTACTGGAAATGCTGTTTATTAAAAATTTAATTTAATCATTCGCTCTCTGCACCTACAGTACAAGATGGAATGACTATGAGCAAATTGATAAAGCTCAGCTTAAAGTTGACAAATGGCATCGAAAAGACCATCAGACCAATCTTTGCCAAATGTGGAGGCACAATCAAGAACTGGAACAGTAAAATCATAACTCACAATCTAACTCCAAACCCTAAACAACATCACATTTGTTATGCTTACTGCATTGCATTGCATACAGCATAAACGTAGTTCTGAAGGTACCATTGCAGCAAAGAAATATTGCCGACCGTGCATGGAGTAATGCGTTCAAACAGTAATGAAATAAAAGCAACGTTAACGTGAAACGTTCGAAGGGGACAGAAGTTAAAAGTACGCTGCATGGTTACACTCTAATCAGGAGAGACTTCCTGAAGTAAAGGCTCCTCGTGTGTCTCCAGAGAGCCCTGGGATCCTGCTTGTCTGTCCCCTGCCTATTCATTATTCAGGGGCGGCCAGAGACTAAAGAAGATGAATTCATAGCATGCGCAGACTTGAAAGCCATCTTTTTATATTTTATAGAAAGAAAATCTCCAAAAGGAGAAACTAAGCAATAGCCGACTCTCTATTAGAGTCATTTGTTTACTGGGTCACCCACACATGATTTCATCTGTGGTAATAATCTGCAAAACTACGTGGCTTATGATTACATTATAATCATTCATACAAGATCTAAACAGTATTTTTTTATTATTATTACTATTCATACTGTGATATACACTGAGTGGTTGAAGGAAAAATTTCTGTATGAACTTCAGTTGATGTAGAGCCTTTGATCAGAGAGTTTATATTTCGCCTATCCCTCGAGGGGAAAACTTTTAAATGTGCCTATAACTTCACCTTTAGTATTCCCACAGTACAAAAACTAGTTCTGCTACTTACCAACACTGTCATGGTTACAAACCCTTTATTTTTGTCAAACTTCCAGAGCAAAACACTTTTTTTCTTATTTCACCACGTTGTAAATTATGGTAGTAAGGCTAACAGGAAAACAGGACTCACTTCAATATTCAAGAGTGCTCGCGAATGTACTTCAAATATGTCCTGTTTTTCTTTGAACTTTTAAAATTACATACTTTATGTTATTACATGTCAGAAATGCTAAGCAAAAAACGATGAAATGAAGGAGCTGAAAATGTCTACTTGTCTTACTCCTAAAGGCTTGTCTCCATGAAGGCCTGTCAAATCTAACTGTTAATATTTTGTTGCATTTCATTTGAATTCTTTATTTTTTGCATGGGTTCATATTCCTCAGACTCAGCCAAGCTGAGCGAGGAGCAGCTGAGATTTGCCAATGAAAGAAAACTTTGGGACTCCATACCACTGTAAGCTAGCTTAGCTTTAGCCCACCTGTGCATTACGTCCCCCCCCCCCCCCCCCATCCCATCCCACAGAACGTGTCTAATTACATCAAAGGGATTTCTATCTCTGTGCAGTTCTGGCCCGTTTCCATGGCTGTCTGAGTGAAAGAGGATCTCTGGAGATTACCGTGGCGACAGCGGGGCACAGAGGACCGCTTGAAGAAACACTCAGAGATGACACAGGATATTCATAATTTAACTGCCATCACTGAGATAGATAGAGGTAAGGAGAATGTAACAGAATACCTGATTATGCTAATGTCCTTCTAAAGTGGAGGGTTTTGAACCTGTGTCACCATGGTGACAGGGCCAGAGATTAGGGGGACTCTGCAGTGTTTCTATGACACCCAGGGGGGCATGGAGGCATGAGATTCACACGGCAAGATGGAGAGCTATGGAGACAAGGCATTCAAGTCTCAAGAGAGACTCATTGAGGACTTTGTATGAGCTGAATTTTCAGCCTGCCCACATAATATTTAAAAAAGAAAAAGGAAAAGAATAAGAAAAGTTTAGAATGCAGGATTCGTCATATCTTCATTTGAAGTGAAGATGATGGGTGTATTCGCTGTATAAAAGATTATAACAGGGTTTAAAAGATTATAATACATTATAATGGATTATTGTACCATGTAAAATATTATAACAGTTTAAAATATAATACATTATGAAGGATTATAGCACAGTTTCAAATATTATAACACAGTTTCAAATATTAGAACAGTTTAAAAGATTATAACGCATTGTAACACATTATAAATTATTATAACACAGTGTGTAAAAGATTATAACACAGTGTGTAAAGTATTAAAGCATATTATATAAGACTATAACTCAGTGTAAAACATTATAACACATTGTAAAAGATTAAAAATTTGTATAAATAATTATAACACAACATATATATCTTAGCTTGATTACAAGCGTGATCAAAGTGTGATTGATTCACTTTGCCGGCCTCCTGAGAGGACGAAAAATCCTTTTCCTCTCCCTCTCAGTTTAGAAACAAGGAAGGACATCTCCACATGAGCTCTGAACTCAGATGCTTAAAGGTAATTGAAGTTCTCAGCTGGCGATGTTTCAGACGGGGTAAGAAACAGCCCACTCAAGAGCAGAGCTGCTTATATGACAGAGAGAGCATGTTCTCCGCGAGGAGGCTGGAGGCCTGCAGAGGCAGTGGACCAGCCAAGGAGTCTGCTAGCAGGGGGCTCGTTTCTGAAGGAGCAGGTAAAATGCCAAACTATGTCCCATCGCACCACAAGGGCTCTGTCTGGTGTCAAATGAAACGGTTACCAGGGAAACAGTGAAGGCATCCCTTAACAATTATCTCTGCGAGTTCAAACGGATGCCTGAATGTACATGACTCACTAAACAGGACCAAAACGTTTACCATTAAAACAAGATTATCCACTGAAAATCTCAACCCTGAATTTGGAATACAAGCACCAAGTGTGGAACTTTTAACCATAGTATCTTTGAAAGTATTGTTTCTCAATAAAGTTAAACATTTAGCAATAGAGCTCCCCCTTAAACTGCTCTTCTAACATTAAACTGGTCAAACACACTGGACTGAGCTTCATTTAGTTCTGGAGTGCACGTATGCATCAACAAATGCTGCTCTGAAATTTAAGCATTAGTTTGAGATGTAGGTGTAATTACACAAGTAAAGCCGAACCTAACCCAGGACATTTAGAATGTAACCTGTGCTAATCTAGGATATTTAGACCTTTACTTGTGCTAATCCTGGACATTTAGACTGTTACCTGTGCTAATCCAGGATTTGTAGACTGTTACCTTGGCTAATCCAGAGCGTTTAGACTGTTACCTGTGCTAATCCAGGACATTTAGATTGTTACCTGTGCTAATCCAGGACATTTAGACTGTTACCTGGGCTAATCCAGGACAATTAGACAGTAACCTGTGCTAATCCAGGACATTCAGATTGTTACCTATGCTAATCCAGGACATTTAGACCGTTACTTGTGCTAATCCAGGACATTTAGACTGTTACCTTGGCTAATCCAGGGCGTTTAGACTGTTACCTGTGCTAAACCAGGACATTTAGCCAGTTACCTGTGCTAATCCTGGATGGTGTAAACCACATGAAAGATCACTGCTTGGCTCCTGGCTGTCAGGAGATCGCAGGCCCTTCCCTAACTGCAGGTTAAGTCGTGGTGATTGCTCGTTCCTCCTCTGGGCATCTGAGCTGCTGCACAGCCCTCCTCTCTGGCAGCATAGATATCATCTTCCAATAAACACAATGTCATACACCCCTCCTCTGTTCATCCAGGGACCTGTCAATGGATAATCCACCATTATAGGTGCCCTGATAAACTGTCAAGAGGAAATTCCCCAAGCTGAACACAGGAGAGACCCTAAAGGACCATCTGATAGGCCCACTGTCAGTGCCCCCCCTCACACACACACACACGCACACACACGCACAGCCATCAGAGTGCAAGGGCAATGCGTGTGGCAACGTGGACAAAAAGAAAGAGAAAAAAACCACAAGGAGCCGTCAAAGCTGACAGATCTAATTCCTATTATCTCCCTCCAGCCATTGTTCAATTAAATTGTCACCCATCATCTCTGCCACACAGACAAAGAGATGGGGGGGGGAACTTTAGGGGAGGTAGCGAGAAATAAATGGGGTGATGGTAAAGAGAGGGAGAGAGAGATTATTTGGAGCAGTGGATCATAGATCGTATTTGTGGCCTGCAGGCGTCAGAGGGGTGGAGCCAGGCGGTGGTGACTGCTGCTGCTGATGCCTCTGACAGGCTGTCATAGAGGACAGTAGGCACTCTCAGGTTTTGACAACATTGAACTGACACGGTCATGCTGTTACGAGTTGATTCTTATCGAGACTTGCCCGGGTAAAATGCTTAGACAACTGCACTTCACAGGGCTTGTGGAGGTTAAAGCACGACCACTTTTCTGTGACGATCCTTTAAGTGGTTAAATTGATATTCTGTTTACCTTCTGTTGGTTTCCTTAGCAACACATTCAAATAAGAAAGCACAGAACATCATTTTTTTTCTTTTTTAAATAAACAGTACATTGTGTGGGACGGTTGTATATATTTATTGAACTTATGCTTAACGTTGCTCTACACTCCTTTGAGAGTGTAGTACCTGCAACGCAATCATTTAGAAAAATAAAGGTGTTAGCAGGAATGCCAAGCTTTTAAATTGTTGATCTACTGTTGTTTCTCCAGATTGAAAAGACTGGTGTGCATCAGTGTATTGTTGGATGTTATGTAATATAATAGTTTATTTCAGTTTCAGTTTCAATAAAAAAGCCTATAAAAAAGCTCTTTTGTGAGAGAGTAAAGTACAACGGCCTCACAATGAGATCACTATCTTTGGAGGATGACCGTGTTAACAGTGCGTCATCACAGACTAATGGCATTAGTGTGACATGATGTTACATGATGCCTTGTAATGAGTCTGAAAGGATATGATGTCTGTTGGGTAGGAATGGATATTAATCTTTGTCTAACTTAAACGGGTGTAAATAGAGAATTAATTACACCTATAATTGAGTGGACACCTCAGCTTGTTAGAACATCTCAATCCACAGGGGGGCTTAAAGGCAGGTGGAAACGTGTTGGATCAGCGTTTTGCGTGCGAGACCCAGAGAAATAAAATAAACTGTGTGTCCCAGCAAATAAAAGCAGCCCTCGGTTTGATCCAGCTGAGCTAGCGTTTGTTTAACAGAGAGAGAGAGAGAGAGAGAGAGAGAGAGGGGAGAGAGGAGCTCAATGAGAGGTGAAGCTAAAGGGCTACGGAGAGGGGGGGGATGTGAGGGGAGGGGAGGGCGTGAGAGAGGGGAAAGTGCGCACAGCGAGCCCCGGACAGGAGCCAGAGTTCAGCCTCGGCCTCATCCAGCCACGCCGCTCAGCCAAGTCAAAAGGCCAGCCAGTCAATCGGTCAGCCACTCAGCCAGTCAGCCAGTCAGCCATCCGTGTTTATGACCTGGCACAGGAAGTGTGTGTGACGGGCGCGTGTGCTCCACGTCCAGGAAGGCCCTGCTGAGGGAGGTCGCACAGGAAGCGGCCAGGCGTCGACCTGTGACCCCTGTGCAACGAGCCAGGCCCTCGGGGGGTTTCCTACCGGCCCGCCACGCTCCTCGCTCATCACAACACACACACACGCACACACACACACACACACACTGCTTATTTCTGTTGGTAGAACAGACAGCATAGGAACAGTGTAAGCTGTGTCCACAATGGGTGGCCTGTCCACACAGCGCCGCTGGGTCACCACCACCACACACAGGATGTTCCATCACCATGAGAACCAAGTAGGTTCAGTGTTCCAGGTCTGGTCCAGGGGGCTGCAGTCTTGTTGTCTCACCTGCCCCACAGCAGCATCAGCAGAGGCAGCAGTGTGTGCTGGCGCCCAGCCCGGTGCTCTGATCCCTGCAGACCTGCCCTCGGTAGGGGAAACCACTGGGGGAGTGAGCGGGCTCAGGCGTGTGTGTGTGTGTGTGTGTGTGTGCGCGTGTGTGTGTGTGTGTGTGTGTGTGTGTGTGTGTGTGTGAGTGTGTGGTGTGTGTGTGTGTCCAAGATCCTTGTGGGGGGGCTCACTCTGGCAAATTGTTCTCTTCCCATGCCTCCTCTTGCGCTCTGCTTGTTAAGTGCTGCCATTGTCAGCTGTGTGTGTGTGTCTGTGTGTGTCTATCCGCAAGTGTGTGTGTGTGCGTGTGTGTGTGTGTGTGTGTGTGTGTATGTGTGTGTGTGTGTGCACTGTGACAAGCAGTGGCGAGCCAGACTGTCAGACAGTGGACTAATAGGGGCTAATTCGGGGGTCCATTCTTCTTTAAAAGAGGGGTCCGAGGGGCGGCAAGCCAAGTTCCCAGGACACCTCGAAGACAACCACTCGAGACAGAGAGAGGGAGAGGAAAAGAAGAGAGGAAAGAGAGGGGGGGAAAGGAGGAAGAGACACAAGCCAAACACTATGGACCCAGCCAGGGGCCAGCGAAGTCAGCCGGGGAGCCATTCATGGTCCAGACAGGTAGCCTGGCTGAGAGGACACCATATTGTTCCTGCTGACACAAGAGGGCCATTGACATGGGGACAGGATGCTGTCTGCAGGACACCCCGGGACCCCCATACTCGTGTGTAAATAATATATATGTGTGTGTGTGTGTGGGATGCGTATGCATGCCTGGTGTTGTCTCTCGGTGGAGATTGACGAGGGGGGAGTCTACTGTCTCAGACACAAGATGTCTGCTGTCAGCCGTCTGGGCTTGAATGAACGCTCACAGACAAACTTAATTAGGCGGTTTGGAGATTTGAAGGAGATGTCACGTCGGACAATGGAGGTTCATTTTGACGCGGGACTATACTAAATGTATGGCAAATATATCCCTTTGTTTTCGAGACGGGGACAGGCAGCCACACAGACACGGCCACAAAGAGAGAGGCCTCGAGAGAAAGACAGAACGAGAGAGAGATGGAGAGAGAGAGAGAGAGAGAGAGAGAGAGAGAGAGAGAGAGAGAGAGGCTGAGAACGAGAAGGGAGAGTTAGAGACATTCACAGACACATTGTCACAATCATGTAAACATTTCACCTCGTCTTTTTTCACTTTTGTGATGTGAAAGCTTCCGACCCCCACACAGTTCTGCTGCACCAGAGCTGTTCTACAGACTCTCTGCCAATCCCGAGGTAGGGACGCCATTTCCTGTTCCTCCAGTTGTCAGATTTATAGAAACTTTAAACCCATGAGACAGGAGTGGAGAGGCTTCCCCTTATCTCAAGGCTGTGTGTGTGTGTGTGTGTGTGTGTGTGTGTGTGTGTGTGTGTGTGTGTGTTTGTAAGAGTGTGTAAGGGAGAATCTGTCATTTCCTTTGGGATTATTGAAATGAGCAACAGTATTTTTCCAAAAACCCAGTTTTTAAACGCGGACATAATATTTGTGCAGTGGTTCTACCACGAGGGTATCTTATATCATTCCGGGACACTTATTTTGACAAACAGCAGCGTAGATTCATACTTTGATTATTTCCCTCTTTATCTAAGATGGACACCACACAAAACCACATCAATTTTAAAAGATTCAATTGAATAGTTTGGGTAAAAAGCTAATCCTTATTTAATCTCCATTCTTCCCATTATACTTTAGGGGGGGCTTGTTTTCTTCTCCAGCTCGTCCCATCTGTGCCCAGTGACTGTCCGCCTGGGGAGGGCCATAATAAATAGCTCCGGTGCTTTCCGGTACCCGCCTCTCCTGGGTTACACACCTCAAACCTTCCCTTCCCAAGGCCACGATGGGACACAAGCATTATTCAGGCCCTCTCTCTCTCTCTCTCTGGCCGTCTGTTAAAGAAACACAGCCTTCCCGCTCGCCGGCTCATATTTCAAAGTAGAGGTGGTGAGAGGAGCCGATGGCTGAGAGACAGGCCAGGATGTCCGGCACCTATTGGGACTTTGTGTCCGACCAAACGTGAACGAGGGAGGGTTGACGAGGGGAAGGGGGGGAGAGAAAGAGCTAACACCACCAAGGGTTTTGCGTGTGTTTTCATGAGACAAGCCATCCCCATGACAACGGGGGATGAAAACATGCACTTCCTTGGGCGCGGAGCTCGTATAGTGGGGGTTTGCTGGGGTTGGTGGGCTGAGGTCCTGTTAACAATGCCTTTAATGTCATAGCTCAGTGGCCGCTCTTTGTGTCCGGGGCGGTGCGCTGCGACCCGCACAAAAACTCAAAGGCAAAATGGATTAGAATATTAGAGAAAAGATGACTGAATCAAACCCAGTGGATTGGAGGAGATTAGCAGAGGAGAAAGGGCTCCCAGGAGAAATGACACACTAATTACTTTCACTGGGTTAGGGAGTGCAGTTCCTCTGTAAAAGGGCAATTCCCATGTCTGTGATTTTATTTATTTTTTGGGCGGGGGGGGGGGCTGTTTATCACTTTGCCGAATGTTCCCGAACATTAACAGTTTAAACTAACTAGCTACTCAATTTAATCCTGCATCGCTCGGTAACGACAGGTCACAAGTCTGGAAACGACAACAACGCATGTTTTTTTGTCTTCCGTTGTCAAAACACGTCTTTAATCACTCAAAAACACTGAAGGTGTTCTCTCGTTCAATATCGATATCATGGGCCTTCTCTGTGTTGCTGAACATTTACGTTCCCAACATTCCATAACAAAGGCCACTTGAAACCCATCGCTGGGAGAAGCCTGGTGGTCGAAGCCTCCGCGTTTAAGACAAACGGCGGCAGGCTTTGCGTGTGACGCCTGCCCACTAAACCTCTGATCTCTATCTGTTGGTCCACTCTGGTAAATCAATCAAGAGAACGTCGCCGAAGGACGAGACAAACATTTTGACAAACAACACTTGAGTCTCCCTACTCCACAGAGCAGCTTTGTGAAGCGCTCCCTGTTGACCAAATGCCTCCGCGGGCTGTTAATGATTTGTCCCGAGTGGAGGAGAGCAGCTTAGGGAAGGCCTTGTGCTCCGTTTGCTCAGCTCTCCAGGCTTCTAATTAGTCCATGAGGCCAGGAGGAAGGAGAGCAGAGACAAAAGGCACACGGAGAAAAGAGCCCGAAAGAAAAACAAAACAACAATAAACACAAAAATCCTTTGCCGGCATTGTTGACGGGGAACACACACACACACACACACACACACACACACACACATCCTTCACAAACCATGTGGGGTTTTCTGTGCTCAGCCTGTCACTGTGGAAACCCGGGGGCTTCTTTTGCTCGTTCGCTCGCCTTTTCTCCCCTCCTCCTCGCGCGCAGACCCCCCCGGTCACCCCCGCCTCCTCCCGCCCTCCATTCACGCCCTCCCTTCTTCTCCGGGGTAAAACAAAGCGCTGCGCTGAAAGAGCACTGAGGTAGGTAAATGTATTCAGTGACACCGGCCGGATGATTCCATTCTGCGCCAGCCCTGTAACATTTGTTTCCAGCCTTGTCTGAGGGCCGGGGCAGCGTGTTGGCCTCTTTGTCCCACGTGCCCTCCACACAGCCCCACAGTTAATGGTGGCCTTGTCCTGGACCGCTGGAGCAGAAACCTGCAGCCCCCTCAGAGGCCGGGCGGGTGGGCGGGTAGGCAGGCTCAGGGACCAGGCGGGGACGAGGGTACAGGCAGGAGGGGTTGTTGAGGAAGACAAGGGGAAGGAAGGAGCTGTCCGGTGGGCCCACCTCAGAGGTTGCCAGGGGTGGGGAAAAATGCTTTGGGAGGAAACGCAGCGCTCGCTCTTACAATCCGGTGTGGACAGGGAAGGGGGATTGGTTAGCTGGCACGGGAGAAATCCGGTGTGAGGTGCACGCGGGCACACGTGTGCACACTGACGGAAACACACACACACACACACACACACACACAAAGTACACATCCAGTGCTCTTCCAAGATTCCCCACATCTGGCCTTTTTACTCTTTGCCTTTTCCCACAAAGGAGCTGAAAAGTCTGTTTTCTTCCTTTCCTGTGCCTCCCTTTCTTTCTCCGGTCGCCCAGCCGAGAGGCTCGTCCGCTCCTCACCCTGCCTTCCCCTTGCCCCTCTTCTCTCTGAAGGGACCCCCCCCCCCCAGCACCCTTTCTCCCCCGGGTGAGAGCCAGGCTATGTAAGGGGGCCAGGTGCGGATGGAGAGGCTGAACGTGAGCGCTGGCCGAGGGGGCTGAGAGGGGGGGGGGAGGGGGGGGGGGTTCTTCCCAGGCTGCACGGACCCCCGTCAGTGTCTGGTGAGACCCTCCTGCTGTCAGGGAGAGAGGCCATCTTCACTGGGGTTTTGTCTGGCCCTACTCACAGCCCCGTGTGGCTCACTCTCACTGTGAGAGGCTTCAGCCTGGAACTCACAGCACACACAGCCACACTTGACTCCACTAATCGCCTGCCTGCCTGCCTGCCTGCCTGCCAGCCTGCCTGTTTGCCTGCCTGCCTGCCTGCCTGCTTGCCTGCCTGCCTGCCTGCCTGCCTGCCTGCCTGTTTGCCTGCCTGCCTGTGCCTACCCGCCTGCCTGCCTGCTTATTTTTACAATAGCATATTTTTTTATCTAGCACGCTAACAACTGATGAGCTTAATCTATGGTTCTGCCTGAACAGCACAGAGGCCGGGTAAGGGTCTGCATTAAAGCACCCACATGTCTGACAACGACCGGCCTCTCCTTTTTTAACGGTTTCCCCCAACACAAATTCCCCACACTCCGCACTCCAACCGGACCTGTTCCCACTCCGAGGGGCACCTCCTCACAAACTATGCATGAGAGGATTAGGGCCTCCTTGACCGTTCCCTTCAAACACAGACCCGGCGTGGCCGCCGCCATTATGACACTTAGATACCCTTCAAATGAGAGCCACATGAAAGAGGAGAAGTAGCCAGGGGCTTTCCTAGTGAGGGTGGAATTGACCACACGTCCTGCAAAAATGAATCTATAATCCCGAAAAAAGCCGGACAAAGGAAGAAGTGGAAGCCGACGTGGAGTGTTGGGCTAGCATGCTGGGAGAGGCCCTCCGTTTCTATGGCGGCCATTCAGGCCGGGAGATCGAGAGGCACAATAATGATTAGGGCACTTAAAAGGGCTAGATTAAAGCGGGGAACGGGGTAAGCCTAATCTGTGAGGTAATATTATGGCAATTGTGTATGTCTAATGGAAAAATTCCTCAGGGCCCATTAAAGGACACTGGGGAGAGAGAGGGTCTGAGGAGTCGGGGTCGAGGTTTTGATTCAGATCAACCAGTGTGCATTACATCACTTCGGAATGCTAGGCCTATGCGCGTCCATACACGCACGCACACACACACACACACACACACACACACACACACACACACACAAACACAAATAAATGCTAATTCTCGCAGTTAATGAATGAAAGTGCTATTGCCATCTACTTGGTTTTCTCTTACAAGAGCACACACATTCACACGCAAGCGTGTGCACACACACACACACACACACACACACACAAAACCTTCTCTCCTCTTCATGTTGTTATTGAGAAGTTCATCTCCAGTGTTTTTCTGTGGGCTGCAGGCAGTGCAAGGTGATCCTGCATTGTCCCGCCTGCCTGCCTGCCTGCCTGCCTGCCTGCCTGCCTGCCTGCCTGCCTGCCTGCCTGCCTGCCTTGGTAGCGCTGTGGGGCATGGTGGAACAGAGACAGTAGCTCTGTTACTGCTTAAGGACGTGCGTCAGGGCTGAGAGGCCGCAGGGTCTAATAGGACACCCTCCTCCTGGAAACCCTGTTTTAACATCCAGGCTTAGAGTCCAAAGGCCTGCTCATGTACGCATGTTTCCACATTTAGCAGAGACATTTCACTTTTTGACTTGACAGGTTTCCTAACGAAGGCTTATGAATATCAAAATATATATTTTTTCATTCACATTCTTTTAAGTTTTATTGTTAAAAGCAATTAGGAATTTAGACCAAATGATAATGGTGCCATAAGGAAGTACCATTACAGCTTTTTGGAGAATGTGGAACGACAGAAGTCTCACTCACACACTTTCTCTGAGGAGATTCGAGAGAACTCATCCCACCCCACCCCCAGCACTGCATCCACATAAAACCATATCCCCTAATTCCCAAATGGTGTTGAGAACAAAACAGCAAGTGATAACAAGAGACCCTGATGTATCCCCCTTACCAACACCCTCTCTCCCCTGAAGCAGAATACCTCACGTTGGAATTTCTAGTCCATTCCGTCATGGGGCAGACATTGTGTGCCCGTGAATGAGAAAGGGCTGGGTCCTTAGGGACCTTGGGAGAATATTATAGACTTTTTGCATGGAATGACAGAGCAGCACAGATATACAAAGGCTATCTTTTTTTAAATATTTTTTAGGCTGTCTTCTTGGTAATCTCCTAGAGGCATTAAGCTCTGAAATAATATTAATGGTCACAGTATGCCATATTTCCCACATACTAATAACTGAACAACTACAGCAGACATGAAAGATGTATCCAGCCTCCAGCCTATATAGTCAGACCCTATACTCCCATCCAACTGCTACAATCTGCTGACAAGTGGCTAAATTGTTCCCGGGACTCTACAGGCCAGCACTGTGCCTGCTGATAGACATACATTTTAGTCTATCTTTACCCCTTAGTGATAGACTAATCTCTCTCTTCAAATCAGGACAGGCAAAAAGCTATAGCCACATTATGCTACAATTTGAAAACGAACTTTTCTCATACTAAATACCGAATATGCTAACAAATTAAAAAAACACATACATATAATTAATTATTCTTATCAATAGCACACGAAATAAATAAATAAATAAATAAAATAAGAAAGAACGAAAGAAAGAAAGAATTACACTTTTGTGTAAGGATTTGTGCTGTTAAATTGCCTCCTCTGCTAGTGAAGATTGCCTTTCTTCTGGTATAAAATAGATGACTAAATAACTAGTAGCCTAGTGCATGTCATAAAATTAATTAAGTAGGCTTAGTAGCTTATTGATAAAGTAAATTAGCGAGTCTTAATCGATTACAACGATTTAAAAAGAAATATAGCCTATGCTATTTCCGTTGCACTGTTTCAATTAAGCTGGCATCAATTTCAGGCGCGCTCCTCTGAGCAGAGAACGAGTTCTGTCTGTGCCGCTAGAGGGAAGTGTTGACTCTTTATGGTGGAGAATGAATGTCGAACCTAGCTGGCAAATGACACTGAGTATGGACAATCGAACACTGCCAAAGTGAGCAAAAATGTATTTCGCGTTGAATAACTGTTGTTATTGGTCAGTACACTTATGGTACTTTAAAACATTGGTGACCACCGGTTTTGAAGGATTACATTTTACGAGGCACTGACTTTCGTTTCAACATTTATTTAATAGATTAAGCAACAATTTACCCACATTAGTTTGGTATTGCAAGTGACAAGCCGAAATATTTGAACTTCTATGCCACAGCTTCAGCTTCTTGCCTCATTTTTAGTGCATATGACTTCAGGACACATTTAAATACATATAATTATTCAAAATGCATTATCTTTTTTTTTGTTGTGTCACGATAAGTCTTGAATGCTGATTCTAATGATATTATGTTTTATGTCATTAATTGTTATCAGCTTCCAACAATTCACACAAGATCTATAACAACTCAGAGTCCATCAACGATTGAAAAGGCACCTACAGTAATGCCACAACCGTCAGAAGTCAGAATGTTTGCTTCAGGGATTACATTACCACACCAGAAGCTACACAGAGGAGTCAGTCAGCCAGAGGTGTATGCAAGCACACCACCCAAGGTAAAACCACATCTGTTAACAGGATCACCATAGGGCAGGGACGACTGAAGATTGGACCTGGGTGTGGGTGTGTGTGTGTGTGTGTGTGTGTGTGTGTGTGTGTGTGTGTGTGTGTGTGTGTGTGCGTGCGTGCGTGTCTGTCTTGTCCGTGATGTTTGTCAGTCAGGGGTGTGTGTTTACTCAGATGGGTCGAGCAAACAGAACCGGGGTGAGGCTCCGTGGGCCCTCTATTCTCATGGAGCCTGGGCCCAGTGGATTAGGCTAATGCAGGTCCATGAGAGGGCGTAGCGCCGCAGCCTCGGCTGACAGGAGGTGATGGATTAGGGCTTTGTCAGGGCCCATGTCAGCCTGGCTGAGGGAGCTCCAAAATGGAGGGAAATAGGAGCTGGAGGGATTGGAGGAAGAGGAGGAGGGAGGCCAAGGCCAGGGGGCCAAGCCGAGCTCTGAGATCAGCGACGTTTCGACAAGGGATTATCCCGTTGGTGGTGTTGCTCCCGTGGGGGTGGAGGGGTGGGTTTAGGGTGTACAGGCGCTACACCTTCTGATGTCCCTTTGGTGCCTCGGATGTCTTTGGTTTTAACACAGTAGCTGTATGAATATGTATGCTGGTCTGGGTAAGGAGACATATAAGTATGTCCTAGCAGCAGTGAGGTGATGTGCTGTTCTAATGTTTAGCCAACGAGATGGCGTTAAGTGGGGCTGTCCCTGTCTGGACTAAGTATAGCTTCTGTGCTCAATGTGTCTCAATGTGTGTGTGTGTGTGTGTGTGTGTGTGTGTGTGTGTGTGTGTGTGTGTGTGTGTGTCTGTGTCCTGGCTCGTAAAAGCAGCCTGCCAGTGCAGCAGAGCCGGGAGAGGGTGAGGTCCTAGGCAGCTTGATAACGAGGAAAGCCTGAGTTTTCCATTAGCCAACCCCCCTCCTTTCCTTCACACACAC
>JAVQIZ010130137.1:0-61617 GCA_036023535.2 Galaxias brevipinnis | reverse complement strand
CTAATTAGCCTTTGAGGAGGGACAAATTGGGAGCCTGACAAATACATGGAACAGCACACGCACGCACAGATGTACTCTCACACACAGGAACATGTGCAAAGGAACACATGTGCATGTGTGAACACGCAGCGAGGCACACATGCACCGTCAAGCACACAGACACACACACACGCACTTTCATTTTATGCCTCGTTAAAGCTGGTAGCTAATTGAGTTGGTACAGTTGTCACTACATTGGCACATGGTTCATGATTTGACATGGCAATCTTTAGAGCAAGAATTTGCTGTCGTCATTTGCCAGTTAAATCAACAATTAGTGGGAGTGAATGTAGAACAACAATGGTATAAAACATATTTATAATTGAGGCTGAAAACTACAAAGGATCCACGAGGGGCTGAAGTTTGTATAGTCAAACAAAAGAAATGGTGATACTCAAACTGTTGAAAATACAGTTATTTAAATCACCTGAGAGGAAATGACACATTTCATCGTAATGTAAGGCTTACTGTAATCCATGTCATAAGATAACCGCAATATGTAACTAAATTAGGAAGACTTAAAAAGACTGGAGTATTACAGTACAATGGATACTCCTATCGTTTCTGGCAGAGTGTTCTGGCTTGGGAGTGGCCCCTCCCGAAGCACAGCCACGGCAGGGAAAGACAATAGCAGAATACTCCCAGACATGACCAGATCAACTATCCAATAAATTCCTCTTCCATGTCTTGGAAACTACAAATTGCACCAGGCATTATCCTTCCCTCTGCTCCCTGAGTTAACCCCTCCACCATGGGCAGAGACGTAGAGGGATGGCTCCGCCGCAGAAACAAGGCGTAATGATCCGTCACTGACGTGAACAAACCAATTAGCCCCCATGACCCCGGGCGATGGGGCGCCCACTGGCTGTCAGTCTGAGAGGACCAGGCTGTCGGCCCACACCCCATATCTTGCCTCCCCTGTCAGGGGGGCCACCTCTCTGGGCACGCCACTGGGAGAGGGGCGCCGCTGGATCTGGAGGAGGAGAGCGAGGTGAGAGGGAAGATGATATCAGTGGCAGACACTCGGCGTGGATAGGAAGGGTCAATTAGCCATGAGGACATGCTGTGACTGGAGAGAGACCGGGGGGGGGGGGCAGCGTTCAACGTGAGATAAACAGTGTTGGTGGCATCTCCTTTATGAGTGGCTGGCTGCTTCGTTCTGCCAATAGAAAAGAAGTAAAAAATGGTCAGGAAACAATACCCAAATTGAAAATAGTGCAAGATATTATAACGAGGGACGATTACTGTATTGTGATGGGTGTCACTGCAAATTTGTATAATTCTCATTATATTCCCATTGTCAATATTGTCATCAGGAAATCAGACCAAATAATACAAAACAAGCTTGAAATTATACAACTGCTAATAGGATAAGGGCTATCACTGTCTGTGAGTGAGTGAGTGAGTGAGTGAGTGAGTGAGTGAGCGAGTGAGACTTGGGGGATGACGAGATACAGGACAGGGGGGTTTGTCGTCTTACTACTCTTGTCTTGAGAATCCATTTGTCATGTGGAGCTCTCTAGTCTGCAGGGAGAGCCAGACTACACTGAATGATGTGCCCTGCAGCAGGACCTCAGAGAGGTCTGCAGCTGCCACTGTCTTCCCAGTGAATTGGGAGCTGATCTGCTGTGACACGCAGGCCCATAACGTTCCCGAGGCTGTGTATGTTATTCTCCGCAGCTTCTCACACCCAGCGTTCAAGTTGTCCACAACATGTCTAAAGACGCGCCATGACCTAAAAGACAAGAAATAGAGGGTTGGCTTGACATTCTCCCACATAGAACGAACGCCTTTTTACGATGCTTGGACCCAATACGAGTCATCACCGCACCTGCAATATATCGACATCATCCAGAGACCGTCCCGATGGGCAGCACCTTAGTCACTTCCTGCCCTGAGCTCTCAGACGTCTCTCCCTCTCACGCTCAAGTTGTTTGAAGATGAGAGCTCTGTCATTGCCGTTTCCTGGGCCTCCTCACTTTGCTGCCCTGTCACCCCCACATATCCCTAAGGAGCCGCCTCTCCCTCGGGGTTCCCTGTCTGCCGGGGTTCGCTACACCTCTATCTTGGATGTTGTCATGGGACCATAGATCTTTATTAGGGCGTTGTCAACAAGAACCTCTGCCCTGCCACTAGGTGATGGATCACTGTTTTCACCCTCTTCCTGGTTCCTGTATCCGGACAGGCCTTTCCTCACGGCTAAACCCAGGAGCATAGATGAGCACGACCAAGGTGCCATTGTGAATGACTGTTGAGTAATTACACGTCAAGGAAACTTACAGGGAGTAGCAGTCTGTACGTCAGGCTAGAAGAGAAGAAGATCAGTCAGGTTGGATTAGGGACGACCTTTTGTACTGGACCAATAGCCTAACTTAACAAAATGGATTTGTGATGCAATTTTCCCCTTGATTGGACCTTAAATCACATGAAATCCCTGGGGGAAAAAAGTATTGTTTAATTTGCAGCTGTATTAGGCTATGGTGGTGCATTGATGTTGATATTATATTTGATGTTATTTGACAGGTACATGAAAGACCTTTTTGATGGACACATGCTTCTATATAAATACTATTGTGTATGACTGCTCAATCAACCTTTAAATACAATTGAATGTCTGTTGTCCTTTGACAGTAAATGAACCAATCTGACTTGCTTCTCAACTACCTACAGTATCTAACCTCATATGCTGAATGCTCATCAGCCGTATACATATTATTTTGTTGCTTTTTATTTTGAATACTGTATATGATAATAGTTTCTCTCAGGTTGAGCTAACACAATTTTTTCAAGTGTACTGGTAACTGAGCCTAATGACTGACACCATCTTGTCAGTCCCCGACAGTGAACAGCTACTGGGAGGGTGGGGTTTCTTTCCAGCAAGCTGTCCAGCTTCTCTGTTGGGAATCTTGAGACACTTGTCCTCTGTCATTGCTTCCCTCCAAAGCTTAAAGTCAAAATGTGTGGAGTGGGTAAATACATCGAGTTTATCAGTATCATGCCCGACGAGATTATACATCACTCCCCCTCCCCACTCTAGACACCAGCCTCTGACCACTTCAGTATCTTTACCGACACAATTATAAAGTGGCTGGAGGAATACTGTCACACAAGAGGTTAAAATCTTTCTTTTTAATGACAAGTAAGCAAGTATGTGAAGCACAACGATCAGTGGTTACTGCAAAGTGTTGATGGGTTTTCATTAAATACGACGGAGTATTCAGAATGTAAACTATGCATTTCATCAACTTGCCACTAGGGGACAGAGTTGATCCAGCACACCAAAGGAGATTACCTCACTGATCATAAACCATGAACAACCCTGATCACAATATCTAATCGAAAAGGGTTTTCTTTTTTTTCCATGGGGAGAAAGGAGACAAAAAAGAAATCCCAACAATGTCGTGAGAACACGAATCTCAAATAAGCAACCAAGGTCACCAATGATCAAAAACAAACAAAGCAGGTACTGGGCTATGATTGTGCCTCTCTGCATTGTATTCCGCACCGTTTCAATGTGTTCTACTATTTGATTGAGGTAGTTGATGGATAAAAAATTATATAATTTCTCGACTTTTGTAACAATTGAACAGTGCAAGCAACAGTGACAGTGCAACGTGTTTTATTGTAAGGCACATTTGAACTCTTGATAGCATTCTGTGTCTGCCTCTTGTTATTTTACCAGAGGATAGTCCAAGTGTATCGATGATCCACCCCAAGTTCATAAACAACAGTGCAGCGTACACACAAGGGATGATAGATCAATCAAACACCTAACTCCCTAATGTGTTTAGAAACAACATAAACCCAGTCATGAGACCAAGCAAATAATACAAAAACATTCATAACAGAACCAACACTACACCAATGACAAACAAGGACAAGAGCCATCACAATATGTATCCAATCTTCAGCCAGCTTAGTCACAATTTTCTAGGACAAGCAGATTGTTGGTTGGTGTGATGTCAGGGTCATTTTGGGTGGAAAACATGTTGTATAAGCTGACTGCATGCGCCACTTCTTGGAGTTCTCACAAAGATACTTTGCTTTCTCCGTGAAAAGCAACACCCCTGCTGTTTGTATTTAATGGAAAAACCAAAGGAATCGTATTCAGCTTACTTCTGTCCACTTTACCCTCCACAAACCAAACGAAACATGTTTCCAGCTTGTCTAAACAAAGAGGTTTAGGAGGAGCTTAGCGAACAACATGACTAAATGGCCATTTTAAAATGTTAATACATTTTTGCTGTGACCATGGAAAGTCTTCTGATCAAAGAAATGGACGGGGGACGAATCAGTCCGGCGTCTGATCAGGTGGGATGAAAGTGGACTCCTTTCCGGTCTGTCTGTTTAACTCACTCAAAGGTGGTGAGGAATCAAGGGCTCTTTAATTTGCTGGCTGTTCTTTGTTGTGACGGAGCACAGGGTAATTGTCTTATTTGTTTACCACAATGTGGTGTACGTGCACACCAAAGGGTAACTTACTGTAATGTGTAACGCACAAACCGTTGTCGCTCATGGTTGAAGGTGCAAAACGAATGTTATTCATTTACCTCTGAAGGAAGCTGACATGTTCAAGTGTGCAGATGTTAAACCACTGTGATGGAGACTTATGCATGAAACAAGTAGCAGGAAAGATAAGGACCTAAACTTTATCAGGGGAACCCTGTTACAACCTAACCATATTATATGTATACTGCACATCCATTGTATGCAAAGTTATATGGAACTACATACTTCTGCATTTGACCTGGAAGTGAAGTTAAGTACATTCTTATCAGTTCCTATCAGTTTGAAATAATATTACAGCAGTTAATTTTCCGAGGTATATAGTTATCAGAATGATTGAATGTTACGAGACCTGCGGCACTAGCATGAGTGCAAAGGGTTATTGTACTTCACATTCTGTCATGTTTAACTTTCTAAAAAATAGAAACATCACAATTGTTCCAGATCCCTCTTAAAAATGTATAAATCAAGTTCACTTAAATATGGGATGAGATGCACATACTGAGGGATGTTGACTTTAAAGACATGTATTGACTAAGCTGCACTACTCTGAGGTTACAGGTTCCTGAGATCTGGTAGTCTGGACTTTAAACCGACTCCAAGGCCATGTTACCTTGTAGAACCATGCTGACCATTTGTCCACTAAACTTCAATGAGAAACAACGTAAATAAAAGCATGGTACTTTATGACTTCAGCATGTCTTAAGTACATACCTTATAGCACTCCTTCAGGATGTGGATACCATACTCTGTACTAGTGTTTCAGTTTTACACCGCCAAACGTATTTCACATTTTCCTCAACTGCTTATTAACAAAACCATTACCAGACAGTTAATGTACTTCAGTCAATATTCCATATATACTAGCTATGTCATTAAGACACTCATACAGTTCTAAGCATGCCCTAAAAAACACAACTGTAGCGATGCTGAAAGTTTGGATAGTTTGAATAACAACTTGCTATGCGGAACAAGCAGCATGTAATTACAGCTGTACCAGTGGGCTCAGGTTATTTAGAGATACTTGCAACTGTGCGAGTGGCTCAGTGGGATAGGTAGTATTTATGGAATATTGATGGGAATGCATTAACTGTCCGGCTAGAGTTTTCTTTGGGCCTACTGAGCAGGCCCAGCTAAGCAGCCATTTAGAAGAAGGCTGCAGATGATTGTGGAGCACTGTAAGTCATGTAGTGTCTGATCAAGCCACTGCCGTTTTCTATACCAGGACCGCAGACTAGGTCCTATATGTGGTTCAACTTCTATTTATGTTCTGACGACATGGTGCACAACTACTTATTAGTGTCCAACTGTGAGTTCGCAGATAACATAAGAGTTGAATCTGTCTCTCTGTTTTTGAGAAAACAATGACAAGGCTAGCCCCTAAACTTTCAGAACTATTTGTAGTGCCAATAACCTATTTTTACTTAAAGAAGCCAATCAACAGACCCAAATAATAATCTCTACAGATTGCAAATAATTGAATATTAATATGTAAAGACTGAGTTGTTTACTTTATTTTGCAGGTTCGCTACCTGCCTCAGTGAACTGGAATGTGTTGTTGGCAATGCAGTAATTGACATTGAAAAGAATGTCCAATCAATCAGGCAGATGAAGCTAGGGAAATGTACAAAGGATGGTTAGTGAGTGATAAAGAATAAGCTTATTTAAAGACCATAAAAACTACCAAGCTACGTAAGGACGTGACGCGCAACGCTTTGCGTGAAACCATATATTCCGTGTCAGAGATTGCTAAAGGAAGCTTGTCACTGTGGCTAAAAAGGAAAGTAGCCCAAGTGGGCTCCTGGAAAATAGAGTATATCTGGAACCAAGCCAGCAGGAATAGAGTAGGGTAAAATTGGAAACACTAGAATGAACATAAGTTATTCTTTAAAGACATCGGTCATGAAGAGAGAAAATATAAAGGAGGATTGTTTTGGGGGATATAGAGGGGAAAGACATCAGTGCTCACCAGTTGAGCTTTCTGGAGATATTGCGGGATCAATTCAACAAAGAATCCGTAAAGGAAGGTACCCTATTGAAAATCGTAATGGTGTGTCTGCTCTAACCTCAATGCTTTCTGAACTATTAAATCGTGATCTTGAATATGTTCGTCTAAAAAAATACTGTTGTCTAGGCCAGAATAATCAAGTTTATGTTCTCTATTTAATAACAAGGTTTTAGTTCCCATTAGCAATAACCCGAGGTTTGTAAAGGAACAACCCCCCAAAATATGAAATATTAGTGAAGGAAATATATAGAAACCGTTAATAAATAGACAACATCATAGCACCACCAATATTCAAAACACCTTCCCTAGATAAATGCTTAATCACGTCTCAAACGCTAAACGGTCTCGATCAAATGAAGTGGCCATGGCGCAAATCTCTACTACTTTCCAGGGACACTCTTCCAGAGCCTATAGGGGCATCAAAGAGAAACAACACCTCTCACCTCAGGGATTTCTTATCCGGCCACCTCCCTGTGCTACCCCCTCAACCTTGGAGCACTAACGCCGGAGAGATTGGAGGTCGTCTGGGGCTTCTGAACTCTCAGAGGCCTTTTGGGAAGTTTAAATCACAAAGCTTTTTCATGCCATTCAAGCGGCGGCTTTCTCTTCCTCATTGATTCTCCCAGTGTTTGCTCACAGCTTGAGCGGAGACAAATAGAGGAGAATCCTCGCTGCTGAAGATTATCCAAATAAATCAAAAATCATAAGTGCATGTTTTCTAGGCTGTTTCTAGACGGTTCTGTCTATTTGAAAATATTGTTTATTTTCTGCAACAGTTTTGAACATTTTGGTTGTTGACACTTGACAACTCGATATTTGCATAATCATGTTAGAATAAAAAACCTCTGTTGTTTCAGTGATTGATTCAATGCTGTGTTTTATGGAACAGTTTCTTTCAGCTGTGGATATCTTACTATGTTACCACATATAACAATAATTATTATTATAACGAAGCCCAGGTTTTCATATGGACCTGTCCAAATACATTTTGAAGTTGTGGTTTTTAGTGCACATATTTGTCATTGCCTATTTTCAAATGAGTTGTTCTTTTTTGACTACTTCCGTAATTCTGGTAATTCCTGACCTGTTGTGCTCCAAAGACAAAAAGAGTATCCGAGTATCCTTCTTATTATTGTTTCTGATAAGGTAAACATGAAAAGAATAATCAACCTGGAATACATTTTATATATTATTTTTACAGTCGTTTCCATCAATCTTGTATTACCTTTCTTTGAACAAAGGCGTCGTATTGACAAGTGCAGTGTCAATGTAGCTCCTTCAAGTGCAGAGTTAGTAGCTCCCAATCAGGTATGCATGGGTACAATGTTTTGGCTATGGCTTTAAAATGTTATCCGTAGGGATCCAGCAAACAAATCCGGGTAGCCAGGGTTTCATGCAACAAGTCAAAACAGAGGCAGAGTGTTTTAAGCTTTTACAGCAGCAGCAGCCAATGCTTTGAAAGCATGTTATCTATTTCTCAAGTGGAATATTCTCAAACTGTAATATAACATTGCTCCGTGGTTCCTTTTCCTACCATGTCCACTGATCATTAAGAAAGGAGTCTATTTTGTCTATTACTATTTCTTGGTCTTCCCGGTAGCCAAGCCTTCATCATTTACCCAAATCTAAAGTGTTACCACTTTACCTGATTCTTGTTTACTTAGTTACTGTCATTCACACAACGTGAATATATCAAGTTGTTACATTGATATTCAGCATCTTGCTCAATAACCAATTAGCCAGGACTAGAAAAAAAGCTATCCTCCAGAAGAGACATGCATGGCTAGGCAACAGACCAGACATAAAGAGTTCAAAACAATAAATATACCTTAACACTGTAAATATAAACAAACATAATTTATTTTTTAAGAATGCGTATGCATATACCCTATGGGGGGGTCATAGTTGGAAATTCGTCTTTTGTACCCTTAATTTAAGTGAAGCTGTACTGTGACCTTTTGGATTGTTTTGGATGGACTAACCTCTAATTTAACTTTTTTTTTTAATGGGGGTTGATTGTAGGATTGAGTTGTATAATGGCTTTGTTGAACACCTATTTTAGACTAAATGGCTAAGCTGGAGAGAGGGCCAAGTAACGCCTCGTTTAATGAAGTTCCGACCAAATAATTTCTTCTTTATAAATGTTAATAATTGACCCACCGCATGACTCAATTGGCAATATTTAGCGATTAGCTTCACTTTTATATACCAAAGTTGTTGCCAACAACATCTAATACACAAAAACAACAACCGCTGAACTAAATAGATGAATTAATTCTGATCTCTTCTTTAATTATGTTGTCTTCTGTTACCAAATACAAATACTTCCGTCAGTATGCTAGGACGCATGCAAATGAGTTGGAGGCCTCTGGCTGTTTCTTGCTGTCTGCCTGGTAAACGAGCACCTACGAGGCGCCGCCGGAGACCAATTCTCTGCATTTCAAAGGCAAAACGTCTCCGACAGTTAGAGGCCAACCAGAAATAGTACCGGTAATGTCGCTCCAATCCACACTCATAGCGGTCCCTTAGGCTGGATCTGAGAATAAGTCATGACTTAAGAACTCAGTCAGGGGAATAAATATGGCAAAGGTCTGAACTTTTGTATGCATCCTTTTTCACATCACGTGTTGGTGACTTTTGGAATGTTTTTCCAGTTTGTATAAAAGACTCTTCCTAGGTAAGCGCTGTGTACTTGTCAGCCTCGTTTCCTAATTATACAGGTGACTTTATGGGCATGGCAAAAGATTGGTTGAAAAGAGTGTCCGTCTCAATCATGATTAATCAAATCCCTATGCGAGTGTCGAGTGTCTTTAGCCCAGCTCCTCGGGGAGAAGATACAAATGCTTTACCGTTTTATCCATATATTTTAGTCTTTCCAAGACTATTCACTAGTCACTATTGAAGTTCCTTTGGGGGAAGACGGCTGAAAACATATTTTCTTACATTTGGAATTTAGTTCATCTCCCTGAACACCAAACACCAAAGTTGCTTATTGATTTTAGAGAATTATTGACAAGGCCACGACATCAAATGCTGGTGATACTGGTGTTTCTCATATTTTGCATACCAAAGGGCAAATTGTTGTTTTGTTTCTGCAGAAAGGTACTGTCAACAACGTTCTAGTGGAACAAGCTTCAAAACACAGAAGAGAACCTTTAGATTGAGAAAGAGGGTGATGTGGAACATATTTGGGTGTACCTGGCGAACAGCCTGTATTAGCATTCCCACTATATTACGCTCCAAAGGCACTTCGGTGCAGCAAAACAAACCTCTGATGCTGTGACAGACTGAACCATCTGACATTACAGTTCAACAGTGTGACACTCACTATTCTGTGTCTGTACATGAAGCTGCATGGCATTCAGAGGAGAAGCATAGGAGTCGATAAGAAAACACCATCAGAATATCAATAGGTCAGTTGAGGTCAAATGAGGTGAATCTCCAAAATAATATTGAAACATTTGCATACAGTAAGAAGGAAAATATCAACCCGTTTAGGGAGGAAGGCATAACTTGATGAGATTTAACTCCTCTTGCATAACTAACTTCCCTATATAGGTCCACATGACATCACATTTATGAATGGCAAGCAGTGTTGGGCAACTTACTCAGGATTTGTAATAAGTTACTATGTACATAGTACTAATTTAAAAAGTAATACAATTACTTTACTTATTACTTGGTATCAAAAGTAATTAGTAACTTTACTCGTTATATATATATTATATATAATAATATTACCTATATTACTTTCCCTAGTCCACAATCCCCCACTTAAAAATGACATGCAACCTGTTTAGCCAGCTGCTCTGAGGTGAGTGTCACTGCAGTGCTCCCAAAGCAAGAGCAGGCTCTATGACATGTAACGTTACGTTTTGCTAATTTTATTGAGTCATTCAACATATAATTGATATTTTATGTTACCGGCCCTGCAGGTTTTTAGCTAGATTTGGAGTTCACACAAGGTTACCGTAGCTTGTTCAAATTATACTGGAACGGCCTGGCATTTGCTCAAAACAGCGTGGACATACACAGAGCAGGGGGAAATAATCATCAATGAGAAAGATGCATGAAGGCAGTGAGACTTTGTTATGCAATTAAATGAATGGCTAAAACAGAAAGCAACCAATGCCTTAAGACAGTAACTTTGATCTAGGTTGTCTGCACAAACAGAGCCAGCTATTTCGTCTTAATTTGACAGCACGGTGGCTCAGTGGTTAGCACTGATACCTCACCGCAAGAAGGTCCTGGGTTCAAACCCCACGTGACCCATGGCCTTTCTGTGTGGAGTTTGCATGTTCTCCCTGTGTTGGTGTGGGTTTCCTCTGGGTATTCCGGTTTCCTCCCACCATCAAAAAACATGCTCCACTCTCCTACAACTGCCCTGACCAGTCACTGCCAATTCACCTGGAGTCGGTCTGTGTGTCCTATGTGTGTGAGCAAGTCTGTTGTAATATGTTGGGTGAGCAAGTCTGGTGCAAATTGGCTGCTGTGGTATCACTCAGACTGAGTGTCGGTCCATTCGTTGTTCGTTCTGTGTAATTAATTGGCGACCAATTTCTGTAAAGCACTTTGAGTCTCGAGAAAAGCGCTAAAAACTAAATAAAAGGAATTATTATTATTATTATTATTATTATTATTATTATTATTAATTTGTCAGGGCATAACAAACAGAGATATCGTTGTAATTTACCTCGTCAATATTTTGAAGTAATGGAATATGTGAGGTCAGGGAGATATGAGGTTGAGACTCTGAATCAGTTCTATTTCTCAAATGTTAAATATATAGCCTATGTATACTGTATACCATCAGATTTGTGAGGCTGCAGTGTTTGTAGTTAAGCAGTTTGGCTGATTGTTTAGCCTACTAGCTCTTCCTGTCAGGTTAATTATTGTTCCATTATAGTGGATTCAGTTCTAAAAGGAGCTGGCTGAACAGGTTGTATGTCACTTTTAAGTGTAGGATTGTGGACTAGGGAAAGTAATATATTAATATAACAAGTAACGTAATTAATTACTTTTGATACCAAGTAATATGTAAAGTAATTGAATTACTTTTTAAAGGAGTAATATGTAAATAGTAACTTATTACAAATCCTGAGTAACATGCCCAACACTGATTATCTCTCTCTCTCTCTCTCTCTCAGGAGTTGACTAGGTTGGCATTCAAGCCTAGTTAACACAGTGGCTCTCAAAAAGCTTTACATCATTACTTTCACCACTTTAATGAGTAGTGTAAGGGATTACAATTTCCAAAACAGCAATTATATAACAGTTTCTAATCCAAGTAACGCCGAGTAACTGTTTCTGCAGAGAGTTGTTGAGTCAAGGAGTGAACCTTGTGTGACACTCCCAAAGTAGTGACCACATTTAGATGGTTTAAAATATAGAATAATGTGGTTATTGAGATTTTTGGTTATTTTGCATTTATTAGCTGTATTTGTGGGAAACAGGGAAGGTGTTGGTGATTGTTTGCTTGGGTTGTCAGGGAAGAGGGGACTTTCCGTCAGATGCAATGTGGAGGCGAACAGAAGAAACCGTGTCCTAATTGTGTCTGTTTCACCTGCTTTATACAGGTACACATATTTGTTACCACGGTCCTTGACCCTGGAACCCGTATTACTTGGCTAAGAAAAAGGTCAGCATTTGTGTGTGAGCAAGTGGTCAGGTGCATGTGTATTATCTATTGTGTAAATTCATATACTGTATGTTTGGCCAATTTACTGACTATTATGACCATGCCCATTTGTGTTTACACTGCCTAAAATACAAAGCTCTCAATAGAGAGAGAGAGAGAGAGATAGAGAGAGAGAGAGAGAGAGAGAGATAGATAGAGAGAGAGAGAGAGTTAGTTATTTAGAGAAAAGAGAGATAGATAGGAAGACTGCAGTGTTCACAATTCCAATGTGGCACTGAATTTATTTATTCTCTATTGAGAGCTTTGTATTCTAGGTAGTGTAAACACAAATGGCCATGGTCATAATAGTCACTTCATTGGCCAAACATATGTGAATTTACACAATAGATATCACATGCATACCAACGAGCACACACATGCTGACCTTTTCTTATCCAAGGTTCACTCCTTGACTCAACACCTCTCTGCAGAAACATTCCCTTAATGAGATTGCTTGCATTGCAATCAGAAGCTCGCTCACAAGCTCTCTCCTACCCTAGCTGCAAGAAGTGCATTTTTGCTAGTAGCCGATGTGACCTACCCTGAACTGCCCGCATAAAAAACGTCATAAGATAGTCTATTTGGAACATCAACATTTTTTTTATTGCAATGCAGTTACTCAGCGTTACTTGGATTAGTAACTGTAATATAATTGCTGTTTTGGAAATTGTAATCCCTTACACTACTCGTTAAAGTGGTGAAAGTAATCACATTACAGTAATGCATTACTGATTACTCAGTTACTGCCCAACACTGATGGCAAGCACTCTCATTAAGGGAGAGAAAGAGAGAGAGAGAGAGAAAGAGAGAGAGAGAGAGAAAGAGAGAGAGAAAGAGACAGAGCAATTGCAGTCACCAGTGGCATGAAGTACAGGGCAGACCAGACAAAGGACTTCAAGAGTAGTAACAAAGTAACAGTAAAAATGTCTTCCCATCTATCTCTCTTTTCTCTGAATAACTACCAATGATGTAAAGCTTTTTGAGAGCCACTGTGTTAAGCAGGCTTGAATGCCAACCTAGTCAACTCCTGGAGTTCCTTGTTTTTCAACTGTCTGCATATTGGAAGATCTGACCTTAAGTATATTCTAAATAGCCTTCTAGGTTGAGTAGAAATGTTTCTGACATGAGTCAGCAATCTTCAATCTGGTCATGCGAACGGATGCAACAGGGAATTTCCTTCTCCTGTTTAACGTTCCCAATAATCCATCCATCCATCCATTAGCTATACCGCTTATCCTATGCAGGGTCGCGGGGGGGCTGGAGCCTATCCCAGCCGACACAGGGCGAGAGGCGGGGTACACTATAAATAAACTTCTGGGAAAATATAATGTACGCAGGCGTGTTCTTCACTGGTCTGACAGAGAGATATTTGTCCTTTTCTAGAGAAAATGGGACAAAGGGGAAAAGATGGAAAGGATAAAAGTTGGTGAGTGTGTGTGTGTGTGAGAGAGAGAGAGAGAGAGAGAGAAAGAGACATACAATCAGTGTTGGGCAAGAAACTCAGGATTTGTAATAAGTTACTATTTACATATTACTCCTTTAAAAAGTAATTCAATTACTTTACTTATTACTTGGTATCAAAAGTAATTAGTTACGTTACTCGTTATATTACTACATTACTTTCCCTAGTCCACAATCCTACACTTAAAATTGTGAGTGAGCAAAATATATTTATCCTTTTCTAGAGAAAATGGGATGAAGGGGAAAAGATATAAACTAAAAAAGTCTGTGTGTGTGTGTGTGAGAGAGAGAGAGAGAGAGAGAGAGAGAAAGAGAGAAAGACATAATACACATGTAAGGACAACGGTTGCGCAACATTGTTTGGGTGGGACAGAAAAGATTATTTTCTCTAATCCCGCCATGTTTCCTAATGATGCCATTTCCTGTCCAAGACCTTTGAACACTGCCCCATGGCACCTGAACCCTTGCCAGGGGCCGCTCTATGGCTCTGTGCCCCTGCCTCTGGAGCTGTTACAGGGCGGGGACCTACGCAGCCTGCTCTCCTCATTATCTCCCAGGCCTCGCCTAATCCCACCAGATGGAACCCACTATCCCATACTTCCTACTTCCTTTACTCAGACCCTGCCAAGACAACTCCTCCTGCTCCATGTCCCTCCTAATTACTACCTCAATAGAACGCTCCATCACCATGAATTTTATTTCCATGCTGCCAAAAACCCAAGGCTCTGGCCGTTTTCCTTGTATTTTGTGTATGGAGAGGAGTTGTGGTAAAATAACAAAGCTGTCAAAGTGCTTTTCTTTGGGGAGGTCCTTTCATGGCAGTAGCGTTATGTTTAGTTCTGGTGAAACGTAGCGTTTAGGGGCGGAATTGGTATCTTAGTTTTATTATCTTGTTTTAAGAACCTATAGATGGTCCTATGGAAACACAGATATTAAACCAAAATGGCCACATTCAGATGTCAAAGTCAACATCTGGTTGATGTTTCATGTTTAGCCTGTCTATTGACGTTTATAGTACTTATAGAAACTGTCATGAGAGGTTAAACACTGTGTATGCGCTCCTAAACAGCTGCTTCTCCACATAAACACGAGTGCTCACTGCCCATGTACACCTGTAAAAGGCAACTGAAGCAAACAAGAACTGAACAGATCAAAAAATGTCGCCCCAGCTCAGCCCGAGAAGGGTATCTGACAGCCTACATCAGAAGGCTGGGCAAAAAAAAAAATCTTCCTGTGAAGACGGATGAAAAAGCAGGCGAGAATGTGTTGGAAGCACTTTGGGTTAATTACATCTGACAAACAAGTCCATCCCAGCCTTCTGCCTTCTCCTCAGAGGTTGCAGTCAACAAGACAGAACAAAGTGTAGGAGAACAGAGGGAATCTTCAAACTCTCCAATGGAGAGGGCGATGTGAGGATAGAGAATGGACACCTTTGATCAGCAATGGATCTTCGGCTAACGCCCCCCCTCTCCCCCCAACTCTCCGAGGAGGCTGAGAGGACTCTGTAATTGAGGTCTCTTCAGATGGATGGAGAAAGTAACTTTGTTGTAAACTCAAGTAACAACAATGGGGATGAGAGGCATCTGATAGATTGTTTAGTTGACATGAATCACAGCTGTGCGCAACATCGTAACGACTACGATATTGGTGGACAATAAATAATAATTGAGCTTACAGACACACATGTGCACAGTACGACTTCAGAAAGGCCGACACAGCTGTGCAATTTGCAATGTCTGGATTCTACCAGTTATGAAAAGAGGGTTGAATTAGGTCAGTTATACATCAGTTGTGCAAGAACTGTGCACACACATCCAAAGGCCGTTAAACATTCTTGAAAATGTTCAGTTTGAGTGTTTTTTAAGGGCATGCAGGGCATATTTATTGTACCCACTTTACATTCATATTAAACATATACATAAAATAAAAATATTTTAACTACATAAGTCATTAATCAACTTACAAGCCTACATTAGCACTTATTCTTTATGTTCATAAATGTACAACTTATTGGATTACATTTTGTGATTTGTTAATGCATTTTGCCTTTCAGCGGAAGTTACTGCTTTTTCTGGGTGCAAGAGTAAAATACAATGCCAATGATCTTATTACCTCAATACATACATTCTGTTGAGAAATATGCATGCCTTAATGCCACAATGACCGATCTATTTTACGGTGTGTGTGTGTGTGTCTGTGTGTGTGTATTTGAGCAAGGGAGAGAGAGAGAGAGAGAGAGAGAGAGAGAGAGAGACAGAGTACTACATGAGATACATGAATTAAGTGCAAGCCATACACACACTGCATACTTAACGTTCCACTCCATGCCTGTATTTTACATCAATACCTCAGTCCTGCCTCTCTCCCCGAACACAAAGTAAGACTTAATGGTCTCACTAAAGAAATAAAATCCCCTTGGCTCTGGGATTGGTAAAAGCCCATCTCTCCTGGTGGTAATCTTTTGGCATATCACTATTCTATTCTATTGCTCTTTTTTATGTTGCTCTCTGCCTTGATCTTTCATGGGGAGACATTTGCATTGAAATGATATTGGCAGCAAGGCCCGGACAGCTGGACTCCTCCATTTCACAGACACCCCTCCTGGTCCCTGTTTGGGAGCCATAATACTTCCTGTTTGTGTGGAATAATTTTCAGACCGAATTAGTCAGACTCCCTCAAGCTAGATGGGCCAGAGTTGACTATAAATGAGACAGAGAGCTTTGTTCATCCTTGAGCCACAGGACCCAAAATGCAAATGTACATGGCCTAATGGTGTTGTTTCCATCCAGGGAGCAGGCAAAAGCCTCTCAGGCCGTTTTTCTGTTTAAAAAAACATTCAAGCAGTTTTTCAGTCAGTTGGTTGCGCAGTCACAAATTGTTTGCTCATTGATTCATCCATTATTAAAACCAGTCAGTTAGTCTTGCACATTCACCCACTTTACTGACTGACTCACTGACTCAATAACTCTCACTGACTCTTTACCTCTCACTTACTCACTGGCTCTTTCCACAGTCCCTCAGTCCCTTAATTCTAATGCCTGAGTCAGAGTCAACAAAACACATACCAAAATAGACATTATCGGTAATATGTCACCAACGCCGCTTCCCCTCTTGGGGAAAAACATACCAACTACTTGAAGAAGTGCAAGGTTAAAAAAATTGCCAGCACAATGCCATTAACTGGTTGTGTTACATACATATTTGCAAGATCCTTTTTACAATATTCAAGTAATAGGGGGCCTACATAAAGGCAGTACCACTACAAAGAGGAAAAACAACCACACAAATCTTCATGCAAAATTGACAAAGTAGTCCATAAATGGAAACCGTTCTGTGCTTGGATCTCTCTTCTGTCTCCACTTGCAACTGTGGCATTCTTAGCCCTTCAAATTATGCATATATCTTTCATTAAAACTTCCTGTGTTGAGACTAGGGATATATATATATATATTTTAAATCCTCCAGTCTGATTGCCATATTGTCTCTTTTCTGAGAGGAAGCCTTATTCTCACGACCCAATAACTGCCTGCAAAGCCTATCCAAGAAATTGTATTTAACTTTACCCCTTTCTACCAATACTTATTTCCCTGTCAGGTTTATACTGATGTGGTGGTGTCCCACAAGATAACCTATTGGTATGACCAAAAACATATAAAAGTAGTGATCTGATACTAGTGACAGACTCTTGGTACCTCATGTCAGTGCTACAAAACCAGGTGTTCTAAGGCTACAGCCTTTCCACTTTGCTACTTTGTTGGACATTTTAATACCAAAAGCTACAGTCTGAACACCTTTCTTAACTTTATAGCACAAAAGGGTAATGAACATGTGGTCAATATCATAAATCTAATCTAGATTATGACAAGTTGACAGACCAATATTTAAAATACAGAAGAAGTGTCTTCCAAGCTGACAGCATACACCGACATCTCCCTCAACCAGAGCCTAGGGTAGGTACTTTCCACAAGCAGTGTGAATAGGTTACACAGTAAATCCTTTAATTTGATAAGCAGCTTGAGTCCCCTGAGGTGTTCTGCCTGGAGACAACTGAGTGGACCCCACACCAGAGACATCAGCTCGCTCAGATATTTACTCTGTTTGGGCCATTTGGGCTCCTGAACCATCAATCACTTTATTGAGGATTCAAATGCGTCCTACTTAGGTCAATCACACTCAAAATTACTTCGGGCTACCTGGCGCAAGTACAAGCCTTTTCACATTGCAGTAAAGTGGCATTTGTTTCGTGATGGTCCAAATCATTTACATTTACAAGACTCATAACAAGCAACTGTTGTGCATAAGCAACAAGGTCAATAGCTTGTAATTCAGTTAAATTCAGTTAAATTTTTGGTTTACATCATTAAAAACATGCATAAAAATAAGTATAATTTCCACGACATGAGACATCAATATCCTTGATCTGTGAGTAAAAACAAAAAAGGGGCTGGCCCCTTACATTTAGTCATTGGCTTTCAAATATTCTCTATCTAGCAAGGACCAGACCCGTACAAAGTTCATCCTTCTTCCATATTATGTGTTTATAGTCCATTTCAGTAGTGTCATTAAGCTGACAGTGATCAACGCCTTCATTATCGCCATGAATGCCTCCATATTTGGGGAGTTTTCCGAGCGTGCCGACTGCGCACTGATCCATCTGCAGAATCATCGATTAGAGACGTTGCGCCATCAAGCAAAGTCTCTCTTTTTTTATCGGTCACTATCCGACTGCCACAAGGAATAAAATGGCGCTTTAAAAGGTTCCAGTGCCGAAGCAGATGCTTTGTTGCACTGATGAGGGAGGCTCGTGTTTGTCTTCAGCGGGACTGGGGAGACAGAATAGCATGGGTTGATTGGGAACAATGCAGACAGATGCCACAGCGACAACCATTATACTTTAGTAATAATTTAAATTGGGCAGATGTGAAGTGTTAACCGAGCAGCTGCTCCAAACCTCCTACTCCTGTTTACTGCAGAGCCTCACTGTAACTCTAAGGGCCAGCCATGAAGTACCTGTTTGGAACGCCTTCATACCTTGTTAAAACTGATGAATGTAGTAATGTGGAAACATTCAATTCAATCGTTTAAAGAAATACATTTGATCCTGGCCGCGGGCGCGTGCGCGCACACACACACACACACACACACACACACACACATACACACACACACACACGCTTATAGTAATGAATCGCTAAATTATTAATTTTAGGCTTACACAAACTAAAGCATTGTTAGCAAAATGATACAAATGGCATATGTCCATGCATTTTCTTAGAGCCATAGACAAATGGCCTAATCCCAGCTATTGTTACTGAAAATATTATTGGTCAATTTCCAATAGTTAATTCCATCTGGCAGTAAACTCTTTGTTCAGGTAGAGATTTCTTTGCCAAGGTGACAGTATCTTAAAAATGTTGTTCTAAAGTTTATGTTTCCTAAGTAATTAGGCAAGTGGTCATCCTGTAAAAAATAACTGAACACCAGGACAAAAAAATATATTTAGCTTCAGTTAATTATATCAAACCTGCAAGTAACTTTTACTTCGAAGATTATTATTATTGTGAAATAGATTGTAAAATGTAGTGTATTATTTTCTGCAAATGTACTAAATTGTACTCATTAATGGCTGAGATAATCACATTAAGGTTTGGTGAAATGGAGCATATTAGCGAGCCTATGACGCTGAATCAAAAGTTTATTGCCTAATTGCATTAAATCTTCTAAAATGGATAAGTTCCTGAGTGAAATTAAGATTGTTTTAGTTTGTTGAGAGTACTTATCTTGCTTTAGACCCTATAACACAATAGCATATAATCTAAATACAAAACATTAAACATATGTACTGCTTTGATAGTAACAGTTCTACTCTTATAAAGAAAAGTCTTATCTCACATCAATATCACGATCATTTAAATGATCTCAAATCAGTGTCTAGTGTTTGACAATTAACATTATCGTTAATAACTCAAACTCTCACACAATAACAGAAAAATCCAGTAGGTTTGAAATCTTTAATGAGAATTTGACCACTGCAGGTAACTTATTTGCAACTTTCAATTCTAGTTGTAGCCATGGTGTTCTAGCTCCTTGCATTATCCTCCCTGTTTCAATTACTTCTAAGCTGACTTTCTGTTGAGGACGTTCTTAAGGCTCTACAATGTAGTGATCAGAAGAAACCGAAGAAATAAATATTTTTTTCTTCCCAAAGCTTGGAAAATGGCATGTTCTGTCTCTTTACAATTAAGGAGATCCCTCAAACCTTAATAATTACCGCACAATTTCAAAGTTAACTGTACATAATTCCTTGAATCATTTTAAATGCTCAACTCAGGCATTGGTTGTAGCAATGGAATGTTACGGTGGTTTAAAAATGACCTTTCTGACAGATTCCAAAGTGTTCATACTGATGGTCAAGAGTCCTCTACTAAGGTGGTCTCTTGAGGTGTGTCACAGGGGTCATTCCTTGGACCTGTTTTATTTACGATTTATATACAAGATATTGCTTAACTTGCTTAGCTTAATTCAAAAATATTTTTTTATGCTGACGATACAATTGTTTATTCTTGTTGTGCCACTGTTTTTCAAGCTGTATGTTGCTTGCAACTGTATTTTAATACATTGCAGGCATCTTTTAGTGACTTCAAATAGATTTTAAATTAAGAAAAAAATAAAGCTCGCTATTGTGAAAAGAGTTGGGATGGGCTTTGTTTGCGAAAACACGAGGAGCCAATCAGATCTCCCCTGCGAGAATCTGAAGATTTGAAGTTGGAATTTCCCTTTGCGTTTGGCCTATGTCCCTCTTGGCCCACCCGAGCAAAATTCGATGTACAAGTCACTGAGGAGTGGTGTGCATATTTGTCAACAACAACTGGTGCGCTGCTACTAGTTTGAAGGAAATCTCTTGTTTTTGTTTAGCAGATCTGGAATACCTCATGGTGAGCAGCAGACCGTTTTACCTCCCAAGAGAACCTACGTCCATCGTTTTCCCTGCAGTCTACATACCCACCCCCCACCCCCCCAGGCCAACACCACAACAGCATCGGAAGAACTATACATGGCCTTACACAAACAGGAGACAGAACACCCAGTGGTGGTCCTCCTTGTAGCAGGGGGCTTCAAAGCAGGGAAACTTAAATCTGTTTTATCCAACGTCCACCAACACATCCGCCAAAACTCTGGACCATTCCTACTCAACACACAAGAATGTAGAAGAAGTCTCTCCAAGGCAAGGAGGAAAATCAACAATGATCCCAGCCCCTGCTTGCCCAGATCCCTGCTTGCTCATCTACCGTCAGGCTGTTTTGGAACAGTCTCTACCCAAAAACTATAAGACTGTTAAATAAGTAACTAATGGCTCTAAGCTCACGATTTGTTGTTTCTATTTTTTCTTCTTTCTGTTATTGTATTTTTCTAGTAGGGCTCACTTCTAAGTAAACATTTCACTGACAGTACCTCGTTGTATCTGCTTCACGTCACAAATAAAACTTCGACAAATGCCAACTACCGATTGCCTTAATAAGCAACGTTTTACTATTTTGAAAAAGCAAACGTTGGAACACATGGAAAAACAAAAGAGATGTCAACAGAAAATCCAAACCAATACCAAATCCTCAATTGCTGAAAGTGGGGTGGGATGGAGAGGTCCAGGATGATCGACTGGGCAGAAAGAAAGGCCAGAGAAACAGAAAGGACACGGCACAGGGATTTTAACTTGAAATGGAAATTATAGTGTCTTTGCTCTTAAAGCGCGGAGGAAGCTTTTATCACACCATAACTTTTTACTTGTCATGTGGGAGTGTCCTCATAGCTCACTTCAGAAACGCTGTCCTGCTTCACCTGCTATTTGTGCATTTGGAAACATATTGTTCTCTACTGCACTCTCTAAAGTTAAATTTTTTAGAGCTGAGTAGGTTTTCACATCAGTTTGAAAGTTTCTGCAAGTGATTATAATCGTATGATGTCACGGCACAAAAGCCATCCTAAGTTCATAACCATTTCTTAACAGAAGGACGCCATGAAGCAGCACCTCAGAATGACTCTCAAGGTGAAACCAAGGGGATTTGGAGTTTTAGAGTAATGAATAAGTGATTGGTGGGTCATTGTGTGTCGTGACTCTCCTAATTTACCTGGGTCAAGGGAAGTGTCTGGGGAATCTACATCACTGTCCCCCTCCACCCCCATCACCCCCATCCCCTGCACTATGTTTCATTAAAGATACCTTCTAAAATGTCAGATTGATGATGTGAAAAAACATTTTTTATTTAATATTTAAAAAGTCCAAAGCAAATACAAGGCAGGAATGTGATATATATATATGAAACACATTGGAGTCTTGATATCTGGTGAGATACAGCTGAAAAACGGGCAACCGTTCCAAAAGGTTGATCTGTGGGCGGTGTCACACTCTCCCTAGACTGTTACATGGCTCTGAGGCAGCGAACAGTTCTCATCAGCTGGCATGCTGAGGGAACTGATAAAAGACTTTGGAGGCTAAGAAGTGCCCAGGCCTGCAGCATCCAACCCAGCTTTCCCCTGGCCCATACCACGGCGCTGTTTGAAGTGAGGCGCCGAGCGGTCCTGTCTGTCACATTGCATTTTGCCTCTACTCTTCAGCTCACTTGGTCATTTTCAATGGAGCCGTTTTGCCTTGCACAGGGTGTGACTGTTTTTTGGTTTTTTTTGCAAACTGATTGTGCATTCCACTTTCAGATCATGTTATTAGTTTGAAATTGCATTACTATTCGGGTAGCACGACCCTATAATGCGTCACGTTATACAACCTGGCCTCATTCTCAAATAATACTCGGCAGTGGCCTATAATATCACCTAGTCAATGGTCTGGAACAATAGGATTTATCAACATGGACAACACTTTCTGGTAGCTGTGTTAATTGTATATCTCCATAGATCGGCTAATGACCTCTATCTTTTATGAGCACTAGTGCTTATGGATATATGGTGTTTATAAGCCCTTGTGCTTATAAGGCCTTGCGGGTGCTTTTAGTAGTGGATACTGATTATAATGTGAGTGCTGGCCCAACGCCAACATAATCTCTTCAGCAGCCCTGAGCTATGTGGCACAGTGAATAGCAGGACTCTGCAAGGCAACAATAGAACAATGGGTTAGCTTAATTTAGAGTTATTGGTCCGGGCCACTGTATACACAATATTCTACCACTCTACTAGCAAATGAGGTCGTTAGTCCGACAAGTGTTAATGAGTAATATTTGAACGTTTAAACACTTTCACTGTGCATTGCGTGTCATCACACATACTTCTATATTGTCATAGCATAGGACTATAACAATGGGTTTTGTCTATGAATGTATACAACAAAGAAAGGTGAGACCAAGGTTTAAGTTTGGTAGCCGTCATATTAGATGCACAACATCTTTACGAATGAAAATGAAGGTCACATTATGAAGGAACAATAACACTGCGTTCCAGAAGCGATTTAAACATTTCCTCAGTGTTCAAGAAATCTTCCCACCAAACAGTTCCCAGCCCCCGTTAGCCTCCGCCTTGTCTTTGTGCACCGTTAGATGTAGACATAACCCTGAAAGCAGCAACGCTCTCCCGTCAGCATCCTGTCAATCCACGACACCACCATTATCCCAACTCCTACTCCTCCCCTGACTCCCCTAGACTTTAATCATTTATTAATTTCCCTCGTGGTCTGAGGAGAGGCACCGCGGTCTGCATTTCAACCGTGGAGATGAGAGGAGCGGGGTGACATTCACTCATATGAGAAGGAATAGGAAATGGGTGGCTGTCATGGCGGTGAGCAGCCAAATTCCAAATGCGGCTGAACACTTGTAGAACGTGGTGCCTGGTGAGGGTTGAGGGCGTCGGCTTAGAGGGGAATACTCATATCTATATTAGCTACAGCACGGCTTTGCAAATAGTGTGCATGCTGTGCACGGGTTGAACATTTTACCCATGATCTCCCTCCATGCATACTGTATATGGTTAGACTTGTCTTCAAACGGATAGAATAAGTTAAATAAGTTAAACTTGTCTTCAAACGGATAGAATAAGTTAAAAGGTTAACCGTTTTTTCCAATCAATTGTGTGAATTCCCTATTAAACTTTAATAGGTGGGTGGCTTGCTCGGCAGAAAAGGGTTAGACGACCCAATCTAATGTCATTCAGTACATGCTTGCCCTCTATGGCCATAGCTAAGCCAATGAAATTGCATTTGAGACCCCCATGATCGCCACACTTGTTAATGTTTTATTCATGGTTGTCATTGCTCGGCGATAACGACAAAACCGAGCTCTATGGACGGTTGCCGGAATGACTTCCGCATGGCGTGACTCCGGCTGAAGTCGACTTTGAAACTTGCAAAACGTTCTATTACAGTACGTCCAGGGAGAGGAGATTGAAATCAAACTTGCCTATCATAGCAGTTGGCGGTACACGCATTAGTACACAACTGCCCTTTAATCAGCCTTGCTGTGCAGGCAGTTACTGGAGCAGAAAGGTAACACCACGCGTTGACGGGCACAAACACAGAGCCTTTTTAAGCCGTACAAGAGCTCTTTGTCACAGCAGAAAGACACAATTAGGCTCAACAAGCAGCCGTGCAACACTTTCTCTTGTCCTCCAAATCAATTGACAAGCAGCAAATATGATCATTGTGTTGATTCCAGTCAGTCAGATTCCCCTTCACAATTGTTGTGGCAGTGTAATTGTGTCACGGCTGACTGGCTAACCTTTTCCTCCCGGCACGATGAAGAGACATGCCGACGCTGCTCTCTCCTGCTACTGGAGACGATGGTGAAGGGATGCAATTCACCGGCCCTGCTCATCTCTTCATATTCAACGATAGACTCTGAACTACTTTAGACTCTGCAATTTAATCTTCTCGTTGAATGAGGTGGACATATTTAGTCATAGTAGACTGCAGTCAAATGATGTAAACACAGTGCGGCATACTTTCTCAGTGGGGGAATGAATAGATGCTGTGTCAGTGTTCCCCTCACATGTAATCTTATAGAAACCAGTGTTGAAATCAGAGCCGCAGCTCATACCTCCTACATGAACCCTCCTGCTAATAGCCGCTACACCACAGTTATGTATGGTAACAGAAATATGAGAGGGGAAATGTGAAAGGGCACTGGGTCAATCGAAGAACAACGCTAAGATGGATGATCCCTAGCTGACCTGGGGGGAAAAAATCATATTTAATAAATCACTGCCCAGGAAGAAGTCAATATATGGATTGGTGTGCAAGTGTACAGTACATCATACGCACTAAGCATACATACATATTTCTTACCTGAATGAAATCAAATATATATTGAAGATGTGCGGTGGACCTAAGAGGTAGGATAGACCTGACAAACAAACACACACACAATGGAGATGATATATTTTTTATGACAAATAGAGAGTCCTATGCTATGCACATGATCAGGTTTCAAGTTAAAGCAGATTAACAAAAGGGACATAATTGTAGGGATAATATCTATAATTTCTCATGAACTGCCTATGATAATCAGAAACGCATACTTCCAGGGATACAGGCCAACTGCCCTGACAACAAAAGATTTGATACGCAAATCATCACATGGATTATTCAATGTGTTCCTCGCCCCCGGGAGGGAGGCAGCCAACCATTGCCGGGAGGCAGCCAACTATTCTCCTGTGTCAACGTCTCGGAGTTTGTCTGTGGGATAGCAGATGTCAGGAAAACAAGGGAACGTCCTTGGTCTTCCATCATGATTGATAAGAGGCCTCAGAGAAAGTAAATATGTGCCTTGGGGTGTGAGTACCTAGGCCTCCATGAATGTTTGACACGGGGCTGGGCTGCGTGCACGGAGGGGAGGTATAACGTTTACCCATCCCCACTTAAAGGCTCGACTGCTCGGACTTAGTCTGCGTGCACTGTTGGTGCCAAGGCCCCATCGATCAATTTGAACCATTCATGGGCATGAAAGCACACCTGGGAGCAGAGAACTAGAAACGGCACCAAGAGGTTTGCTTTTGTTTGCTGTCTCCCTATGATCACCCATTCATTTGGAATAGAATGCAGGTCTTATACTTAAAATAATAAGTATAAGATAAAATAATCCGTCCATGGAGGTATTTTTGAAACAGTGTGTACTTAGTTGGTGCTTAAATGATGAAAATGTCTCGGTAATAGATCTAGACAGCTGTTCGGTAGTATAGCATAGACTGTGCTTAAATTATTCATGTTCTTTCTTGGTTCTGGCCAGCTGAGTGGGAGGAGAACGGAAACATCAGAGGAGGTGAACGAGAGTACTAGAATTAAGGGGTTAATATAGGCTTGGGCCAGCTTTAACACGTAATGTCTAGATTGACATTTCTCTATCGGTTATAGGCTTTTAATAAATTAAATGCATTTTTGGGGGGGAATCTAAAAGCCAAGCGTCTACCATGTAGAACAATATTGCCAAAAGGCACGTGTGTGTGGTATTCTTTCCTCCCTTCTACCGCCTACAACTATTGGAAAAGTGAGAGGAGCAGCTGACAAGCTTTCCTTGGCAGATGTGATCGGGAAATGTGGGCACAATCAAACAGATTGAGGCCTTTTCACTGCCACAGATGGAGAGCCATGAAATAAGTGGAAACAGGAAGTTCCAAGCCCATTACAAGATAATTACATCCTGTTTAGAAATTATCAAGAACTGAAAACAATGACAAACCAATGTACAAAACCTTAAACTAAACCGTTTCCTCACAGACTTCGCTTCTAAATAAAATGAAATATGTGTCTAGATGTGTCTTTTTTTAAAAAGGTCTCAGAAACTCACTGTTCTCCTATTGTAGATGCAGATCCTGACCTCCTCGCAGATCAATCTAACTTTGCCAAAATACCTCTATTCATTCCAAGGATGATTGCAGCAAAGAAACACGTTCTTAAATTTTGTGTTGAACCGGGGCTTTTCTATCAAATCTGTGTCGGAAGGTTTCAAGTATTTGTATTTTTGGAAAGATCCACTGTTAAGCTTCACAAAGCCTCATCTAGGGATTTAGGCATTTAAACCATGACTGCTACATCTTCTCAAAAGGCTGATACAATCTGACTGGTATAAATTTAGGAAAATGATTCACAAGACATTTTTGTGGTCCGTCATACCATATGAAAAACAATATTCTTGTCAGTCGAACTACAAAAGATATCTTGTGCCCTATGTTTACAAAGGCATATATTGTACTTTTTTAGAGTCTACAATCCTACTCAGGAATACAGCACAAACATAGCTGTATTTTTTAATAAAATAATTAAAATAACCGCAATCACCACATAGAGGTAAAGGTAGTCCTGTGAGGTGTAGGCTGGAACAGATGTGCTTCAATCCACTGGCTTTGTTGATTAGCTGATGTGTGTTGAGAAGAAGAGTGGATTTGAGTGGCATCGTAAGAGCTCTGCCAGGCCATAAACTGCCACAGATTTCAAGAAAACATTTGAAACACATTGAAGTACTCTTCAAAACGTTTGAACTCTATAATTTATGATGCTTGTCCTACTTTTTAAAGTATTGGACTAAAGTTGTGAGGAGGAATCTTTCTGGCATACCAAGGTTGTTGGAAATGGCATGGATTGAAATCACTTAGTATTGAAGTCGCCTTACTTCTTCTTCTACATTTCCTTGATGACCCGGTGTGAACTAACAGAAATATGAAACAGCAATTATGCATAATTATTATCACTGGAGAGCTTCAACCTGTTTTAGGGCATTTTTACTCATGTACCATATCCAGTCATGGCCATGAAACGATTGAAACGTTCTCAAAGACTGAACTTGTTTTTGCAGAATTGCTTTAAAATAACAAAATCAACCATTTGAATCTACAAAAAAAAAAATATATATACATAGTAGAACATCCTGTTCTCTTGTGAGTGGAGACGATTGGTTGGAGAACCATTAGATGTGATTCAAAAGTGAACTTCCTAATGGTACAACCCACTTGGGTCTTTTCTCTCAACAACCACCAGGCTAAAAGGCTCAACCCTTGCGAGATCGAGACGTTATCTGACAATATGTTCTTGGTCTTTAACTCAACCGTCAGTAACTCTAAACAACACAGTGTGATAGCAGCAGATTGCCCACGATGATATTTCATACGGGGTACCATCGCTGGCTCCCACTGTGTTCCCTAAATCACGGCTTTAGGGTGATTTACAAAACGTGTGTATTTACCACCGCTGATCACCACAGGAATGCTGATGGTAATTAAGTGACAGCATGCAGATGATAGCAAAATAGTGCCACGGAGAAGATGACATGAAGCAAAACCTAGCGAGAGAATGGGTTTCGGACTGAATGTGGATTTAGTTTTTAGCACTTTTCTCGGGACTCAAAGCGCTTTACAAATTGGTTGCCAATTAGGTACACACATCAAATGGAGGGACACACAGCTATCACTCACAACAATCAGTCTGGGTGATACCAAGACAGCCAATTTGAGCCAAACTTGCTTGCCAAACAAATCGCAACAGACTTTTGCACACACAGATCAGACACACATACAGATTAACTGATGCCAGTACAATTGGCAGTGCCTAGTCAGGGCACTGATAGGATAGGAGAATTAACCCATGTTTTTTGTAAGTGGGAGGAAACCCACACAAACACAGGGGGAACATGCAAACTCCACACAGTCAGCTGGGGTTCAAACCAAGGACCGTCTTGCTGTGAGGCAACAGTGCTAACCACTGAGCCATCATGCTGCCTTGCTGTTGTGTCTAAACACTGGCTCAGCTTGATCTCGTTCACCACAGCTGCTTGTTATTCTACCTATGATATTCATGGATGAAGATATTTTACATTTGTTAACACTTTCAATTCTATATTGTCAAGAGAAGTTGTCTATTTTTTTTTTTTAAGAAATCTTAGCAAAATGGCAATTTTGCCATATGTGATTCTAGATTCTCAATTTAAACCAGTTACTTCTGTTAAGCGGTGTCACAAAAGGCAAGTGTGGTACAAGAAGGGATAATCAGACATTATGTCTGTCTAGAATATTTAAGTAATACAGATTACTTATAAAAAGCATAACTTATTTTTGGTTCTTAACTGATACATTGAGAACCAAATGTAAAGCATATTTTCTTCAATTTGGTTTCCGAAACTTTCATCTTCTTCAAAGCAGTTTCATGCCTCACAGCAACTATTTCTTCCCTGTCTGTTCTATGCTATTTTCAACAGTGTTAAGGAACTTTCCCTTCATTTTCATGGACAGAAATGTTGAAGGTTTTGTCGGACCAGCTTTTTGTATTTCTTACACTTGAGGGAAAATAACACTTCCAACACTATTTATTTTCATAAGGTCCTGCATTGAATTATAAGTGTTTGCATGAGAACATATTTAAATAATTCAGGTTAAATGAAACATGAGCGTGTGTTTTTTATTCCTCTTTGTTTTTCCAAAAAGAATGCATGCATTAGGTCACAGTGTCTCCATATTTTTTTTCTCACAATTGATAACACTTACTAAAGTGTCTCGTTTTGGAGAAACCTTTACAATTAAATGGATCTAGTGAACTGTTTGTTTTCTTAACACTCTCTCTATTAGAGGTGTTGTTTATGCCAATCAGTGACCTCACCAGGTGTCTGTTCCCTCACCTCCCACCAATCACGTGTGCCATCCAGGTTCTCAATTGGTTTCCATTTTCAGATCTGAACTCTGTTCAGAGCGTTGGATCACATCTTAGATCACATTACATCAGACATCTTCCTATATTACGGTTTCGTTATTCCATGGATGTTCTTTCACTAGGGTATGTCAATAGCATATTATGGGACCCGAGGCCACCTGATGATTCCAGAAAGCATACTTTGTTAAGTGAACAGGCAGTGTGTACAATAAAAAACATGGCTTTATTGGGCTGTCTGTGATGCAACTTCATCTACATAATTCTTTTGTTTGAGTGTAATACTCTTTTCAACCAAGTCATTCTCTTAACTGCATCCTAACAGTCCAGTTATCCTGTGATTCTTGCGATGGAGCAATGTTATTTATACCTCTCTGTTAATTAAATGCTATAACTTTCTTCCTGTTATCAGTGGAGTGGAACACCAGAAAGATATGACCCGTTTAGCTGGTCTCTGGCATTGAAGAGCACTCTCATTATTTAGGACCCTATGTCCAAGACACAGATGGAGACACAAAATGAAGAATATTCAAATTATTATGTTTCAAAACTCAAACAGAAAAACAGTTACTGTAAGATAGTTTTCCACATAATAATCAGAATAACTGTGGCAAATGTCACTGAGGCATAACATGAATCAGGTAAAGAAATCCAATAAGTGAAATGTGCTTTGTGTTCTATCCAGCAAGGGTGAGGGATGGAACAAGTTAAAGAGCTGTGGGATGATCAAAATGTAGCTACATAGAACTTTGATGGTTTTCTCAGTGTGGCTCACATCTTGAAGGAGAAGTAGAATTTGCACGCCTGTTGAGGCAGACCAATACAAATTCTTGCTGGTGAGAATTTCTGTCTGCTTCCTGTACAATTTTAGTTCTTTTTTAAACAATATGTTTGAGGAATAAAAGAAAAGGTTTGCTCCAAACAGCCCAGAGCTAAATTCTATTCCCTCCTCCCTCCCTCTCTCTCTCCCACTCTTTCTCTCTTTCACTCTCTCTTTTTCTCACCATCCCCTTTTCTCTCTCTCTCTTCTTTCCTCTATTTCTCTCCTGGACCTTGGCTGTAACTTTTCACATTTCAGCTCTGTGAATTATTGATATTTTCTTCCAGGCCATTACATCACTCTCCTTGCTGGCAACAACAGATTGAATCTGCCTGCCAGTAAGTTTAGCTGTAAAGACTGGCAAAAAAAAGTTGCCGATCTAGTCATGGCCTAGTGACTTTTTGAAAGAAAGTAATCAGACGTTCACTGTTAAGCCTGCATTTATGATAATCTAGGCTGCTGCTGTTGAAAATGCAAGGTATTTTGTGTTGACTGGTAAGGCGTCTAAAGTCCATGACAAAGTCATCTTTTGTGTTGCCAATATTTAAAAGATGTATAGTCATTCTGAAAGTGTGAAACGTTGTGTGATATGTCCAAAATCCAATCGAAGGGAGCAAGCTGACTAGTGATGTGTGTGCCCCCCCCCCCCATACACCCTCCCCCCTCCCACCCCACCACTGACTTGAAGTAGCAAATGGATCAATAGCAAAATGAGACGGCAGAGAGAAAATGGACCAAAACACGTGTGCCACAAGCAACCTGAAGGCTGCCACTTAGTATCCTGACGGCTCTCCGCTCAGACACGGCTGAGAAATCTAATTAGTTTGGATAACAAGCTGACCTTCCAATGTATAATGCCAGTGTGTCCCTTGGCCTCTCTTTTTTTTCTTGGCAGCTTTGCCACCACTTCAAGGTACATGACATAACCTCCCCAAATATTGCTGTGATTGGACTCAAAAACTAGTGTCCATGTAGCCCAGTGGAGGAATACTGAAAAAAAGTATGAACACTATGTCACTGGTGTAATGTCACCAGTTTTGTTGAGGTATGGGAATGCATGAGATTCCCTCTTTTTAGGTTGAACAGGAATCTGGCTAAATATACTATTAGCAGGCAAATGTCTTGCCACTTTGTATTGGGATTCCAACCCTCGTACATACTTAGTTGGAAACTAATCGAGCGAGCAAAATAAAAGGTGTCTGAGTGTATTTTTGAACGTGCGTCCTGTGTTTAGTTTGTCTCTAATAGAGGTTAAGCCGAACGATTTGGCACAAACAGTAAGTGTCTGTGGAATACATAAACAGAAGAGGTTTTTTGCCGGGATGGCAACCTCTCTAATAGAGACTCTTTCCAGCCTCTCATGTCATCCCAACCCATAGCTTCAAAGTGGTGACTATTTACATAATTATGTAATTCACACTGCTAGGAAAATGGAAATGGGAAATGAAAAAAAACGGTATTTTACGTTGCATTGCAGTATTGCAACTCTACAGCTATTTGTGCCAAGAGCATTCTCTGGGATAAACAACAAGGATTATTGAGCTTTCGCGGGCGATGTGGGACTCGGCACTCCACCGTGCTCCCCTTTTAGACACTGCCCAACTTTCAAAGGCACTAATTGAAGTTACACGTATGCCAGCATGACACGCTGGGAGCAAGGTCGATTTGCAGGAAAGCGATCAGTTCATTAAAGACTTACATGAATGTTGTACGTTGTTTGTTTAGCATCAGTGAATAGGCTAAGTTTGAGAAGAACAAATACAAAAGTAAGGAAACTTCTTAAATGACAACATAAACACACATAACAGAAACAATATCATGAACATATATACCAAATATGCAGTACCTTACCATGTCGTAAAGCATTACCAGGCTTCATGAGAAAACCACCGGGTGGTGGCAGAAAATACCTAATGGATCTAATTATGATATGGGAGGGGGGAGCTATGACAACTGTGATTTCTGCCTTGTAGCTACCGGTTAGATCAGCACCCACCAGGTTAACACACAGACTGAGCCCCACACCTTGCTGTGTATCCGCCTCGGAAATCCATGGCAACGGATGTAACACCCAGAAAACATTGGCCGGCATTTACCTGAGAGAGAGGATATGCAACTTGGGGCTTTGAAGTGTACACCATGCCTCTCCCACTCCCGGCCAGCAGGACCAGCTCCGTGGTCGGTCCAGCTGTAATGAGCTGAGCTGCAGCTTTGACAGGACTTGTTTTCTGGTGATTGTTTCATGCTGGTGGCACTGGGACAGCTCAGCAAGCCTTTGCAGCCGGCCAACTTGCCAGTCCACGTGGAAAACTTGTAAAGATGTCATACCCCACTCAATCGACAAGGATATGTAAAGACATCACGCCTTTACAGAAGAACAAGTTAACCATGGCCGTGTGACCAGTTTATTTTCCTTTTGTAACAAACTCACACACACACAAACACACACACACAAACACACACACACGCACACACACACACACACACACGTTTCATCCTTCAGGTTGTCAAGGTCATTGCACTACAGCAGAGGTGCCAACACCACAGCAATGATCTCAACAGCAAAGCTGAACCTCTGTGTTATGGCGTACACGCGCCTTGTCTTGGACAGCCCCACAAGGCTTTTCCACTTCCCCTATTCCCCACAGCAGCAGCTCCTCCTCTTTGTCATCCTCACCGTCAGCAGCAAACGGCCTTCTTTCTCATTCTCCACATGCCTGTCCACAACCTCGTCCAAGTCTTTATCTTCCCATCCAGCTGTTGAGATCTGGGAGGCTTTCGTCTCCCCTGACAAACGTCCGTTTTCCCACACAGACAGATGGGAAGTGCGCTCCCTTGGCTGCACGTGAACTCCGGGAGAGGAGGGGGGAGATGCCAGGACGTCGACAGACTTCCGACTCCAGCGGTGCATCCCAAATAACCTGCCTGTCAGCAGGGGGGACTGGGCGAGAGGAGAGGCCCGTCGTCTTGATGCCCCTATCAGATGGAGCAGGAATTGAATAGTTCTATTTAATGCATGTGCACAGTCCACTAGCTGAACTGTCAACAAGACACATGGAGGATTTTTTTTTATCTTCAAGAGTCCGCATGCACTGAGAAGTCCTGTGGACAAGAGCGTAGTGAATTTGAAAAGGGGTGCTATTTTTTTACGCAGAAGAGCAGCCGGGAGGAGGTTACATGCTCTTGAGCGCTGACAGCACAATCCACTCCACTGAAGCCACAGTTAATCTGCGTTGAAACGTGGACAAAGCTGTTCGTAACCCATCATTCTACATAGAAGTAACGCTGTCTATGGTGCTCGAAGCTGAAAGATGAGCATTGCTTGTGGTCGTAAAGAACTAGTTTCATAATCGCTGGCGTTCATGTGATAACGCTTGACTAACCAAGACTAAATGGGGAGTCCTATACGGGAGGTGTAAAGCGGGGCATGGGGCTCGCTGGGAGAAACGGATGAAAAGGAGCCTTCTCCTCATCACCGCCTCATCAACATGGTGCCAGGAGAACGCTGGGGAAGGCTGGGAGTTATGGGACAGAGAGGGAGAGTAAATCTCCCTAGACCCAGCCCCTCTCTCTCTCTCTCCCAGGTCTGGCCATTCATTCCAATCACCCCTGGGTGTGTGCGTCTCTGTGAGTGTGTGTGAGTGTGTGTGTGTGTGTGTGTGTGTGTGAGTGTGCATGCGTGTGCGTGCACGTCTGGGAGTGTGTTAGAGCGAGCACTTTTGTTGGGTGAACGTGTTTCACAGCCGAAACGCTGTGTAAGCTCGAGGATACTCTTTCCATAGTGATGGAGAGAGTTGTTTTCCTCTTTGCCATGCACAATCCCTTGGCTCCTTCTCATCGTACATAGCCGCACTCTGTTCTAGCATGTAGCCGCAATTAAGCTGCGCTAGAAATTTGTGCTAATTAACTATAAAAAATTTTATAAAATCTAATTCACAGTTTGTACTCATTCACCATAAACAATTAGTAAACTCTTAGTTTGTGGAAGTAGTGTGTAAATGTTTACATGTGTTTACGTTTGTATATTTCTAAATGTGTATTCATTTTATATTCTTTTTTTTCACTCCCCCTTCAGGTTTTGTTTGATACTTCTCAGAATTGTTTATGTTACAGTATTCAGACAGAAAAAAACAGTCCATGCTGATGGCAAGTTTAATCATAAAATGCTATTAAAACCACCAAAAACAAGAAAATGTGTGGTGCTGGCTTTTTCTTTTGTATTATATGGGTGACAGAATCAGATGGTCTACAATGACATCATATGTTTGGGTTGGTAACCCAATGTTATGGGTATTATGCTTTTTAACAACATGAGCTGTGTTGTTGTGTGTTTAAAGAAGACACAATTTAATGAAAAAACAATAAAGAAATGAATTATTATACAATTAATTTGATAAGCTATGAATTACCAAACAGACCACACTGCAATCAACCCTTTGCCTTGATTAGATAGCTCATCAAGTCTTCTTAATGAATTTAATGATAGACCACCTTTTAAATCAACCAAACATAGCCCCTCCAGTATGTAATTTCCATATTTCTGTATATGTATGGGATAAAGTGAGTATGAGAGAGATACACACAATGCAATTGGTATTAATGTGTGAGCTTTCATGATTACATTCATTGAAAACATGGTGAATGACTGAAAGAACATACAAGTAAAGAAATGCCATTGTGGGAGGATTTGGGTCTTCATCTTTATTATGACTCTTTGTGAAACCTTAACTCCACAAACTTGTATGGCTCATCCTATTTATTTTATTCCTGTTCATTTTTTGCAAGAGGCTGGTTATCAGATATTTAGTGTAACGAAAGGCAAATTTCAAGACCGTTCGACGTGCCTCGAATACACATTCTGCACCACGCGTCAGCGCCCAGAGGGGAGCCGTGCCGACCATTTAGGACAATGCGTGTCACCATTGTTGCTGAGTACCTCAAGTCGGCCTAGCAACAATGTGTGATTACCAGTGCGATCACGGCTTCTTTGTGCAAAGGTGTTCAAAGCCCAAAGAAAACCTGAGTGGCCTCTTTTGCCACTCCATGCTTTCTACTCCGTGAGGCCTACGCCTCGTAGTATTCCCAGGCTGAACCTCCCAAGCTTCAGAAGGATGTGCCGCGTAGCCTCCTTTCAGGGAAAACGCCACGGTCAATTCCCTACGCACTGGACTCACCATAGACATTCAAAGTTTCTGCTAGAATGCAGAGGGCTGGGAAACAAATTGTGAGCCTGGAGAGGGAGAAGGGGCAGGAAGGAGGGGAGCTAGCCCAGGGTCCACCATGATGGTTCAGTTTCCCTTGATCTCAGCAGGGGAGATGGAAGGAAAACGTGGACGTTAACAGGGAGTCTGACCCGCATACAGAAACTAGAACAAAGATGAAGGTGAAATGGCAAGCTGGAATGAAAACACAACAGATATCACCCTGGGAGTTACCGGGATGGCTCCTGGAATGAAGATGTATAGTTTGAGTAAACTGATGAGAAAACCTGATCAATCCTTCATTATTTTGTGGATCCACCAACCTTGTTTTTTTTCCCCCTACAAGATCAGTCAAGGAATTTAGTACACTCACTCAGACATGCCTCGTCCATTGATTAATGCTCTATTAAAAGTCATGGTGGATGTGTCTTAATTCATATATTATTCATCTGTAATATATGCTTGATTCAATACGTAACCCTTGCCTTTTGTTCCGTGAGCCATTCTCTGCAGTGTCTTAGCGAAACCACTCCGTTGAAAAGCAGCCAGGGATTTGCACATTGTAGCACTTGGTAAAAAATGCACTGCGTCGTCAAGGTGTTCCTAGAACTCCCCATCTGTTCCCCCGAAGTGAAAGCAAAGAGGCTCTCGAGTGAAGACACAGATCTATGCCCCCAAACACAACTCACCAGCACATCGACAAACAAACGCACGCAGAGCTCCACCACGGCGTTGCAGCCTGACTATTACACACCATTTGACAGCGTAGTCATCGTCTCGCCCCTTGGTATTCCTGGTGGTTTCTGCTTTTATCTGGGGCTCTGACGTTGGGCCAGCCAGTAATTCATCACCTTCTCTAATTAAACAGAACCCCGGCGCCCAGAAACGTGGCAGCTGTAGGGAGACGAGAGACAAGAAGGGGGGAAATCAATTGTCACGAGGGAGAAGGAGAGATAGTCAAACAGAGGTGTCGGGAGAGGAAAAGAGCGAGTGTGAGATAGAGAGAGGGAAGATGGGAGTGCAAATCAGTGAGAAGGAATGAGAGAAAGGGAGAGAGGTGGAAAGAAACGAGAATGATTATACGAGATGTGGAGATGTAGAGAGAGTGTGAGAGAGGGAGAGAGAGAGAGAGATAGCGAGAGAGAGAGATAGAGAGAGAGAGAGAGCAAAGAAACACACCCACTGAGGAGATGTGGAGATATGGGAAGCTAGGGGCCATCATGTAGCGCCTGGCGGGCAGGCAGAGCACAGGCGCAGAGCACAGGCCCCTTGGTAATAAGCCCAAATAAACCCACTCTCATCAGGGTGACTGTCTGGTCTTAGTCCATTACTTTAACAATGTCAGAACCTTTTCCATCCCGCTGGAGATCGGTGGATAGTAGCTCCCAGACCAGCAGCACACACACACACACGCGCACACACACACACACACACACACACACATTCCCACACTCTTACACTGGAATTTGGAGCTTGTATGGGACAGAAGAATGGGTACGGTTATCGATCTACACTTCTGGGCCTTCTCGGACCGCAGAGGAGATTATGTGAGCGAACATGACTGCCCTTAGATTGTAGAGATGCCTTGTGTCAGTCCCAGCTTGTATGCTGTACAGTATATCCATTGTAGAAGCTAATGTGAAGAAATATGATGTGTTGCAGCAAACTGTAAACAGGTCCTTACAAGTCCCTCACCATCATCTTTTCTGCGACACAGCCGGGCACAGATTCCCAGGGATTAATTTCGATGTCGCCCCGGGTGAGTCCAGGGGGTCTTGTTGGGCGTTTGTGTTCTGTGTAGCTGTGTTTTTTCCTCTGCCACTTCATCACACAGAGTTACTCAGTATAATGATTCATGTTCTTTCCTCCCTCACCTCACCTCAGTTCAGTTTCTCTTAGGACTAATATAATATGTATCTGTTTGACCCCTATAGCAGTACAAATAGTTATATAGAGTATTTATCTGGATCACATACAGTATACAAACCTAAAAAAAAATTGGGGGGATTACTAAATTCAGATTCAGTATTTTGAAATCGAGCTGGGGGATTTCGTGGTCCCCTTGTACTAAGGGCCTGGGAAGAGTCCAGCACTTTTGACAGTAAGACAACATTGATTTGTAATTTGTTAAAGCCTCTAGTCTTTGCAAAGTCTGGTCACAGAGTAAAACGTAGACACCGAAGAAGAAAAAGAAGGAGACAACAAACAGAGGAATCTGCTGTGAGGGCAATGGCTTGTCACAGCACATGGAAACAGCAGTGGGGTGGGAAGACAAGGATACGGTAGACGCAACGGGGCCCCCCCGCAAGCACTGATAATTAGAGTGGACCCAAGAACTCTGGAATCACTGTTACGCCAGCGAGATGAGTGATGACCGTAATTACCCTATCTTTGAAAATAAACAAACCCAAAGCCAGCAAATGAAATTCTCCGCGGACACCCCGCCGGGCGTGAAGTAGAACAGGAAGCCATGTGACTTGGACAGGCCTGTTGTCATCTTCCACCCAAATGAATTGAGACCCGTGAGAGGCCCTCGGTGTAGTAGCACGCTGTGGCTTCTCACAACACGAAGCCAGACCCCTTGATGGGTCCAGAACAAATACAATTTAGCCAAAGCGAGTTATGGCCATTACTGTGCCTACACAGAATTGGTGTGGTCACAAAGTAGCGATAGTGGAAAAGCTGAGAGACTCCCCACAAACCAGCTGTCATGCAAACCATCAGTAGCACAGCGTGTCAGCAAACAGGAGGGTGGAGTGTGCATGTGACCGGGCCTCCAGTCATTGTCGTAGAGAAGACCTGAACATAATCTCCTTATTCATTCATGACTGGAATACGAGATCAGTATTCTGCCAAACAGCCCCAAATGGAGATTATTCGCTGACCGTAAATTGAATTACACACAACAGCACCTCTCCTCCATCTCAGGCTCTCGTTTGGCCATTGTGGTTCCCTTTCTTTGATGCCAACCAGATAATAATCTCATGGTTCAACGCTGTTGCATCGCAGGTGCTTATCAAATTTGTTCAACTTTCAAAAACCAAATCGGGGCATACGAATATGTAAACATTTTCACTCCCCACTGTCACATGCGTTACTTTTATTTTGAGGTTATTTTTGATAAATGTAGTTTTGAGAATTTATTCAAACAATTCAATTGGAAAACAATTAAGTTTCAGTAGAGCTGATTCAGAATTAATCCCAGTGATTGATTGGTATGAGAAAATGACCTTTTCCACTGACGTGAATTCATTCATTACCTGGGCCAAGGTGTAATTGTCTTCTGCTTTTGAATCGAGGACGGCTCCTGGATTTGACAAATATATAATCGGTGCTTCTACGGGGGGAGATGTGTGCCAGAGTGTGAAAGTAAATATTCTCTCTATGCGTGAGTGTAATGAAGAAACGACAGAGATGGAAAGAGGGGAGGCACGTTGCTTATCATGACAAACACCCTCACAATTAAAAAGGTCATGTATTTTTGAGCTCATTCTTAATAGATAAACGGCGAAAAGCTGACCATAAATCACCACAATTACACACCACGTTCCCTCTGGGTATGAACGGCACACGTTTGGCACTGTGGAATAGGATGATTCATGACTTTGTTTAAATGTCAGAGTCATGTTTGCGTTGTGTTTTTCGGGAAATACAATTTGTTTCTCTTTCTTGTTTTAAAAGGTGAAGAGCCTGTGTCGTCCGCTGGATCATGACTGTTCCGTTCCAGCAGCTCATCTCGACTGATGTTTCAGGATGTAAAGGCCAACATTCACTTTAGCTGTAGTGCTGATTGGTCACAGGCAAAGGGAATCTGTATTCTGCTCCAGTGTTTATACTCTGTGAATTAGTGGAACGGAACGGAATGTATTCACTGAGGTTCCAGATGATTGGATCAATTATTTTATAGGATCAGAGGGGGTAAACTGTTTGAAAAGTATACCAATGAGGTTGTTATAACTGGTGAGCCCTGTGCTCAAAAGGCTGGCACTTTTACCTCCTTATTCCCCATGGAGCATGCTTTATTTGATTCACATCGCTTGATTTGTAAACAAGATTAAAACACAGATGGGAATGTAATGTTGAGTAGGGGATGCTGAACACCTGCTGGCTCATGGTGGGGCTGCTCAACAAGAAGAGCCAGGCTGGCTGTGCTGTGGTCTTGTCTCGCTCCATGTTTGCCCTCTCCTACGCCTGGCGCTGCTTCGTCCCACTGCTTTTCTCTCTCCCCTTCTTCTTCTTCACCTCCCCCTCACCCTGCTCATCGGTGACCTCGGGGGACCTCTGCGTGGCCGATTGCATCAGTGATGTTCGCCTTTATCGTCAGTAACAAGACACAAGACCAGGGTAGGGCATATAAAGGTCACCGAATCACCTCCTGGTAGGAATTCGAAGAAAATCCAAGCGCTCAAGGTTCTTTTGAAAGGTAAATAGGAGGATTTTATTGGGATGTTGCTGTGTTTGATTGTGTTTCACCCCTGTAGCTGAGCATAACATTGGCTGAGAACAAGATATTGGTGTTTATCGTTTTACACGTTTCGGAATTCTCACTCAAGCCAGCCAAAAAAGGTGGCACGAAACAATGCTCTTGGACCCAACAGGTTTTGCGTCAGTGAAACAACGTTAGTAAGAGGCTGTCGGTAACCTGCCTAAAGCAATATTGGACTGACTCAATTAAGGCCCATAAATATTTTACCTGATGAAATGTCCCTGATAGATTTGAAAATCCTGCTAAAGGGCCCTATTGTGCAGACCTGCGGTTTCATGCATTTTAATGTTGAAAGTCTGTTCAGTGCAATCAATTCCTAGCTGCAATAAAACATTCTCTATCGAAGAGATACGTCCTATTTTATTCCTGTCATAATTTGTTAGTCATAAAAGTCGCCCATAGCTAAAGTATATTCTAGAATATTGCCTCGATTAACCAGGGAGAGTTTCAGTTGTATAATTATTCAACACAGTGCATTCTCGTTTCCAGCAAAAGAACCCTTTTCATAACCAGCACCTTAGTTCTTGCCCAAGAAAACATTCTAACAACTCATCCTAGAGTGATTTCTAATCTGTTCTCTTGTACCATCTCTCTCTCTCTCGCTCTCTCTCTCTCTCTCTCTCTCTCTCTCTCTCTCTCTCTGCCTAGAGGAGTATGTGCAATCCCAAGGGAGTCATGGTAATGTCACGTAGACTCTGGCTCTCGGAATACACACGATGAGCTCGGATTGGTCGTTCTATCTCAGTCTCTCTGTCAAATAAAGCTGCTTCATTGTCCATGAAACTATTTCTGCCTTAGCTCTCTCCAGATTGCCTGCTCTCTCCCTCCGTGGGCTATGTGCCGATTATTGTGCAGACCAGGTTTTGTATGTAACGCGTTCTGCATTACAAAAGAGACTTCTGCTATGCTCGCCATGAGATGGAGACCTGATAAAATGGCCGGCCCGCAATTCATTTGAGATTATGGGAGCTCAATCATACATGTATTAGCCCTCCCTGGAGGCTGGTCTGAAAGGACACTCAAAGCTCCTCTGAGTGCCTTGATAATTACCACTGATTGGCAGTTACGTGAAGACCCAATTTACTACGGTTAAAATAGGAATTACCAGAGTACTGCAATTGCTTTGGGTAATATTTGCTTTACCTTATTACGTGTGTGAATTTGTCGAGCTGTAATCATGCACTTAATTCACAGAGACGGGGTCATAGGGACTCCAGGTAAACATCCAAATCACATACTTGGCGACTACAACTTATTCTTGGTGTCTCGGTCCCTAATTGTGGCTTTCTGCCCCTGTGTTTATGGGAAAAACATTCGCGATAGCGGATTTTCTATCATCACCACTTCATTATTCAAAATGCCATTGGTCTCATAGACTCCAATCTAATTAAGCCTTGAGAAAATCTAATGAAATCCAATTCTCGCCAGTCCGACCAGCTACCCATGCGGTGTCTAATGATGCATCTCTTTTCCTATATTAGGTAGAAACGTAGCGAGAGAGAGAGAGAGAGGTCCACAACCTCATCCAATCTGGGGCCCCTCAATCTTCATTCGGCACCGGCTGTCTCTGCGTTATTAGTGAAATCTCTTTTAATCAGACCAAACTCTTCCACAGAGGAATTTGTGATTACGTTGCTTCAACAAAAACCTCCCCCCTTTTCTTGATTGCACCCTGGGCTGACCTGTCTGTGGGAGTGACTTCAGTATTACCATGGTGAAATGAACTACCTCAACATGCCTCTGTCATGTCTGAGAATGAAGCTCCCTATCGATTTCCTGGAGATTTTACCTGTCTAGAACATGGATTAGTGGCCATTATCAACGTTTCCATCATCCAAAGTAGATTATTATGGAAAGGGCAGAAGTGTGGGAGGTGACATATGTGCCTAATTGACAGGGGCAATGGACGTTCCACTAAAATCACGATAGTGCTCTTAATGGACATACAATGTTTTGAGTTTTTCTTTTGCTTTTTTTTAAGGTCACACCTTCAAGTCCCTGTCAATAATGGATACATTTAAAATAAATGTTCTTACAAAGACTCACGAGTTTGCGGTTAGATCTAGCATCTAATTTGTAAAACTGTAAGTGAATAGGCTATCATATTGAATGTCTAGTTTGTCCAAACATTGTGTGCTATACAGTATACATGCATTTATATAAAAACGAATTAAACATTAACGAGCATACAGTAGGAAAAACATAATTCAAATATCTACAGTGACAATTATAAATTGATTGGTTTCTAAGCATATCTGCAAAACTTCTCAGTTGTTTGAGAAATTCTCTTTTAGAGAACTAAAATTAGATAACTATATAAACGTATAACATATGATATGAAATGTGTGCTAAATGCAATGTTTGGTTTGGCTATACTTTAGGACTGTAGTTTCACCATCTAAGCTATCTTTAGGCCTCACTCAAATAATAATTGTAAGCTGCTGTGGCAAAATTGTGGCACAGCACCTCAGAGACAAAACAGGGGTCTGTGCCACCGCAAAGCCATGGTAAAGTCCAGTAAAGTAGAGAGATTACTGAATGTTTTATAAATGCAAACCCACCAGTATAGCTCCGATATTCATGATAAACATTATGAACACTATATTCATATTTGCATCAAAGCATGTCCAGGGGCTGAGCATTTTGGAAAGACAGTGATAGCAATCGCATGGATAATGTTCATCTGGTATGTACTTTATTCAGATATATCACACGTCTATGCCATAAAAGTATTTATCTACTGACAATTAGAATGATTTAATTTACTATATTATTATTATACCCTTATTATTTATTATAAGTGTAAACATGTTCTGCAGAAAAAAACATCATGATATAGATTGTAAAGCAACATGTTAAAATGCACTTCAAAGAAAGCTTTCTACCCCCACTTCAAGGTCATCATGAAAGATGCCCGTGAGTTATTAAATATTTCACTATAGAACGAGTCACACACAAAGGTAGAAACGCTTACTCGGCCAGTCAAGAAACTACTCAGTGGACATTTGCACCAGCCGGGACCTTTCTTGTCCATTGTGTCTTTTCTTCCACTGGACAAAGAACAGTATGTTCGAACCACCGATGAACCAATGCATCTCCATCCACTGGCAAATCAGCTGGGGCAGCAAAACTTTATGCAGATGAGTCTCCCCTCAGGTTCACGATGCGGGGCCGTCCAAGTCTCTCCTGGCCCCCTGAAAGGCTGGGCGGTAGCCAGCTGGGCTCCATGCTGCCGGCCCCTCTTTGATGCTCTGGGAGAAGCTCCAAACTCATCAGCGGGAGCCTGGATTACGGTCATTTGTCTTCACCAGCCTCCGTGGCCTTCCAGCTATTCCAGACGGAGCCCAGGGCCTGTTGCTGCCTCATCGGGGACATGGCCTCCTCCGCCCCTCCTGCTCCTGGTCATCGACCCCGTATTCACACTATCACACCCACGTATTCTCTTGCTTTCAGTAGCAATGGCTAGCTGTGCTTGAGACCTACGTAGATTCAAGCACGTACCATAGAAGAGATAAAGTCAAAGACAATCAAAAATGTGAATCTACAAATATAATTAGGATTAGGTCATTACTTTTATGTCAATCTTTGTGTGTGTGCAGTATTTTTGCACAGTATTTTGCATAGACTGTGTGCAGTATTTTGCAGTGTTTCTTTACAGTTTTCAAAGCCATGATAGGTATAGCTTGAAAGTGTTAAAATATATTTTTGCAAATGTGCTGAAACACATTAAATACCTCTAAATGTGTTGGTTTATGGAACCGCACATTTTATTTTGAATTATTTTCTTAGTACAGCGGCCAACAAAGCAAAGCTTTAGAAAAAAAACATATGAGAGCTCAAATATAAATGCAGTGGCACAATCATGCCACAAACGGAGGAAAAAACAACTGTTTATTGATTTTGGAGTGTCAAAACACAAAAACATAAAATTGTTCATAATATTACTGCCATATTGTGTCATCCCTTTTGTTATGGTCATGATGGGATTAGAAAACAGCGGTTGAACTCAGCATCTTCCGGTTCCTCATTGTCAAACGCAAAATTCACCAAGACCGATAACAGAATGTGACTTTAGCTTATCTTGACGTAAGCTTCAGGCTACCAACTCCTGCTCGGAAAGTGAGATGAGAGCATGTTCCCTAAAATAACAAAATAATACAATGTAAAGAGAGTATTTTAGATTTGAGGGTGTATTTTGCACTGAATCACGTCTTTTATTTATTTTTTTTTTGCCCCAAGTGCAAAATGACCACTATACCAGTTAAAACACTTTAGAATGCTGGGCACACTTCCTTTCAGACGGAGGCTTTAAAGGGTAGGGACAGGGTAATTGTTGTCCATGGCTCAAATTGCCTGTACACTTCGGTTTAAAGAATGGACTGAGCAGGACAAAGTAGCTTACTCTAAACCCTTTGTGCAAAAGACCAAACTGATCCAGTGCCATTTTGCCAACCCTGTCAAAGATGGAGAAAAGGGATGCTACCTGAAATACGTTGCTGTTACATTGTTGTTAGAGATGTCCTTTTCACTTTGTATGCCACTGGGAAACTTAAAAGTAAGTAAAAATCTTAAAAGTAATATTCCAATTTTTTGTGCAACAGGTTTATGCCTCACTTACTTTACGTTCTAAAGTTATTAGCTATCTGTAAGCATTGTCACATGCTAACAGTACCTCTTCCGTTCTAGCGTTTGTTTCCGTTTTTAAAGGGGCCCTATTATGCTCATTTTCAGGTTCATACCTTTATTTAGGTACCTTTTTTCCATACTGCCTGGGTCTGCAGCACCTCTATTCACCCTGTCTGAAAGACTCAGTTTTAGCACCTGTATCTTTAAGCCCCCCTCCCAACGAGCCCAGTCTGCTCTGATTGGTCAGCTGGCCAAACAAAGGGAATTTGCCTTCACACTCATGAGAACAGCGTTTTCTCGACATGGCGAAACCACTTTCCAAACTTCCCGGCCTCCGCTCTGACTGGCTCTATTTGAGGGCATGCCAAACTAGCCACTAGGTGGGCATTATGCAAATGTGTGACTTAGTTATGTAGATAAGTTACGGACGAAAACGCCAAACGAGGCTTTTCAGGCAGTTCAAGAGCAGTGTTTTCTTTGAGCGAGAGTAGCTCCCTTTGGCGTGGACAATGGGCTTTTTGTGGACATGCACAAAAAGCTATACAACACACTGAAGGAAAGGGAAAACCCTCAAAAGCATAATAGGGCCTCTTTAAGTATTGAACCTTGGATAGACCTTATACTGTCAATATCTTGGTAGGTTAAGTCAAGGGCTTATCTACCAAAAGTTTAGTGTGTATTCTAAAGTCTTTAAATGCAGCAGAAATACAAATGCACAATTCAGTCATGCCAGTAGTTTTGTCTAGACTCTGTTCATTTATGCTGAAGACCAAGCAGACACAACATTGACACCATTCAAAGTGTATTATTTGACATCCAAACTTTCTGTAACACATTCAAATTTAAAACGCAGTCAGTGCCAACAACGCATTTTTGCTCACAGCTTGAATGGTAAAAATGACATTTCGCCTTCCGTAATTGGGGGTAAACATAATGGCAGTCCGGAGATCCGCTTTCCCTTTCAAACTGTACGCCCAGTGCATGGGTTGCCGGAGGCCCCACTAGGGTTGACACCGTGTCAAGCCTCCTTTCAATTGGAGTTGTCAGGGAAAATGAGCGATGTGAAATGCCAGTGTCAAACAGGCCTGTGTTTAGCTTGTCCGTGCTGACAGGTTGGGAAATGGAGCGCGCTACCTGACTGGCATGAGAGAATCACTGCCACTGCCCTGACCATAGGCCTGCTGTAAACAGGGGCTTTCTACTGTCAATCACGGCGCACTCTCTTTCTGTCTTCCTCCGTCTAGCTATCTTGTCCTACTCGGGACGCCCTCCCCCCTTTAATCTTTCGTCCCTTTTTTCAACATTTATTTGCTTCTCTCTCTCTCTTTCTCTGTCTCCCTGCCTCGTCTTATCCCTCTCTCTCTCTCTCTCTGTCTCTTCCACCTGTCAGATTAACAAAGCAGTATCCCACAGTCACACAGTCACACTCGCTCCTGGCTGTCCTCAGGGACGTCAGCGACGACGTTATTATGACTTGTTAGGTGACTGCCTCCTGACGCCTTAACCCTTACCTTTCACCAAGCCATGAGTTATTCCACATGAATTAACGCCGTGCAAGTGATCATTACATGATCCACCGGAGCCTGAGGGGAACAGCCAGCGGCTGAGGGAGAGGTACCCGCTGCTGGGTGGAGGCGTCGCGTGTATGCACAGGAGGCTGTTGAATGTCTGTATCATGTACACCACACTGTAGCAATTATAGAAGGGTACACTGAGCAATAGTTAAGACACAGATCATAGTTTAACATACGAGGTTTCTGGCCGATTTTTTTTCGCCCAAGATTTTTTCAATGCCAACATGCTCATGATATTGATTGTGTATAGATAGTGTGTAAAGGGTGTTTTGCCAAACGGTTTCTAAAAAAAGATGTATAATTTGAATGTGCGTTAGGTGTATTTTATAAATAGCTTAATGCTTCAAAGCTTGTGTTCAGCCATAAGAGAGTGCATGAGGTATTAGGAAAGTGCCATTAACCAGAAAACACTAAATGCACAGTAGTAACTATGTGGAGTATAAACATTTGCTACGCTCGAGGTACTCAACTGTAACTCCCTGTTTCAAAATGTAATTGACTGAGAGCTGGCCTCAGGTCGAGTGACTGCTGAACGCTATGTGTAATCCATACCTCAAAGCTAAGAGTCACGCGGCTGGGATGAGTTTGACTCCTCACACAGTGAGGGGCAAAGACACACGAGAGGTCGATTCGCTGAATATCATTCATATTTGCCCAGTTACAAGCCCAAGAGTGCGACAGAGTGCCCAGAGTGTGAAAATCCCGCACCATTCTGACAGGGTAGGCATACATTTTCATGACAGGGATGGACCAATGACGAAGTGTCACACCGGCCCTGGGCATGGCTCTCTTGCAAGGATTCCTCCATTTATTCAGACCCTTTTTCCTAATTTGATGAATGACTCATGATAATGGCTCTTGGTGAGCTAATTCTTTCATTCAGGTGCTATATTGGATTAAAAGTGTACAAAAGAAACAAAGAAAAGGGACTGGAAAAGGGAGGGAATGCAAAACATTTGATAAACACCACATGCAGCAGTAAAAAAAAAAGAAGCTGTTTACAACTCCTGGATCGCATAACACTCGCCTTAAATTACATCCTAAAACAAATCCTAACAAAACATGGATGGATTATTTTCGGTGTAATCTGTTATTTGCCAGCAACCCTTGTCCTCCTTCTATTGCTTTGCAATCCTCGCTGTAGATCTCCCCAAAAAGGTATGGTCTGGGAACAAAATAGGATTGGGACTCTATATCCATTTATATTTCTTGACAGAGCCCGCTGTAATATCTTCTAAATCAAATAAAAGTCATTGTTCATCACACAAGGCACTCTCCTCTTTTTCTTTTTTGAGAGAGAGATGGAGACCAAATCAATCCACTTTGGCCCAGACATCAATCCATCAGCAGCCCTCTCTCTAATATTAAGGGTCATATTTTTGCTCTGTTATCTCCACTGTAATATATACTGTAGGACCCTCACTTGATCCTAGAAACGTGTCATTTCATCATACCTTTCCATCATCGATTCCTTAAAGTCTGGGTGCACAGTACATCCTTCAATCCATTTTCAGTGACACATAGCAAAAATGACTAGTGATCAGTTTCACAAGATTGAAAAACAATACTCAAGACAATATCATTGTGGGGTTCTGAATACCCCTTCTTCTCTGTATCTTTTTTAGGTGTCTACAGCATTTGAAGAGCCACAACAGCTAAGAGCTGCATTTTCAGCATCACCAGAACAAGAGGCTCCTAAAAGGTTTTTCACAGAGTGAAGAGCACAGACAAGTGCATCAGAGGCTGCAGTCCCAAAGGATTCATTGTGAGTCTCCAGCGAGATCGCCAGGGCGGTTTGCTTACACAGGAGCACTGTCTTTCAAGTCCAACTCGCCCCCCCAACCCCTGTGTCTGCAGGTGAAAAACGACCACACAAATAGGCCAGACCTTTTAGTGCACTTATGAATTCCACGTGAAAGGCCATTTTGTGCCTCTGATAGCTCGATCCATTTGGATGCCTGGCTGTGGAACCCAAACAACATAATTGAGATCACAGGTTGTTTTGTGCAGTTTAAACAAAAAGATATATACAAGCATCTTCAACAAAGAGCCAAATAATAGCGCTAATTGAGCCATTTTTTGTTGGTCGTCTGAATCTTAATATGTATAGATTGCGACACATTTCATGCACAAAATGCCTTTTGGTAATTACAGTCATACACTAAAATTGTATATATACTGTATATAAATGTGTGTGTGTGTGTGTGTGTGTGTGTGTGTGTGTGTGTGTGTGTGTGTGTGTGTGTACAGTATATATTTAATTTTGCTAGTAAGATATTTGTGATTCTCAAGGACAGGCGGGCCTCTAGGCTTCCGGCAACCACAATGCATCAAGTCCAGTACTGTACTGTATGCTCCAGTTGTAACAAACAGAGCTTTTGCTTCCTTCCAGACAAACCCCAATCCTTTTTCTTTCCTGGGTAGAGTCTCAGAGAACTTGATGCGATTACTACCAGCTCACTGGACAATGAAGTAGCCAGAGGGAATTATCAACGCAGCAAAGCTCTGAATCCCTCCGTTTGACAAGCAGAAACAAAAGGAAGTGGTCAAATAGATAGAAGCTGTTCCAATAAATACTTTCGATTTGGAGTTTAGGCAATGCTAGGTGTTTTGTAGTGTAAATAACGTGTACTGAAATGATTAAGCCCAAATGAACAAATGTCTGCTTTGTTGCGTGCTGAAAAATATTTCAAACGACAAAGCCACAACATACACCAAATACGTTCCTCTGTAAAAGTCAGAAGGTATCTGTTGGTTTTGTCAGGTTTTCCTTATAGAAGGCTAACCTACACATGTCCTTGGATATGAAATGATTGTCTACTCTCTGGGGGAAATTATGTGTGACAGAATTTTACATTTTGTAAATTTGCAGAGCAAAATGCATTACAAAATGCTTGCTTTCTGGCTTGAAATTACATGCTTGATAATAATAATTATACCAACAAAGCACTGATGTATATACAAAAGCAGCAATAGGAGACAGCTAGACCTAACATACTGTAATGCATGATGTAACGTAATAAACATTACTAACAAGATTAACAGATTTGTCAGCGGATATGAGTTTTAAATGCTGCTATACGGTTTCATAAGTTCTGTGATTAGGGGCTAAACCATGTCTGTCTATAAAGGATATCAACATAATCAAAATTTTACAGTCAGAAATCACCCCTAGATTTCTAGCAGCAGGTTAGCAAGAAACAAAATACTGTTCTGAATTATGTTAGTGGCTCTTCGTGGGCTAAATATAATGAACTGACATTTGTAATCGTTCATTTTGTGACATCCGTCTATTGATATCTTCAAAGCATTTCTCAAGGCCATGAAGGGTGTAGGGTTGGCAGCTTTCTTTTCAGCTTCTTTTCAAAAAAAGTAAAAATAAACAGACCACACATTCTATCAAGAGTAGCATGGGTGCGGTTAGCTTATTCTATTCTAGCTTATCTTATTTTAGGCTATCCAAATCCGCAGGTGGAATATTTTTGGCTCAATTTAGGTAAACTAAGATAAAGATCAAATATAATATGGAAAATAACAATAAACTGGAAAACTGAGGCAGAAAGGTTGACATTCAAATGTGCCATTCACAACCATTCTCTAAGGCACCTATCCATACCAGAGCATTTTCTGTTAGGAGAGGTATTCACAGCAGTTCATTCTGTTACACCTTGGTGAAACATCTTTTCCTACCTGCCTGCCCTGTCTCTATGATGACTTTAATCATTTATTTATTTCCCTGGCGATCAGGCTGCATGGTAGGAATGCAAAGTATGAAGATCAGAGACATTGAATGACATTGGGTGATTTCAGAGGGAGGTTGGTCCTGTCAGCTCAGAGCTGTCCATATAAATAGGTCACAATACCCCTTTCGTCTTTTAAACAACTAATCATTTGCATAAACTAGATAATGGAAAAAGTCCTCTTTTAAGGAAAGATGATGGCAATATTGATTTGGAAGCAATCTTTAGTTCTGTTTGGACAATAATTGTGCCAAAACGTCTTAAAAGTTTATTACTTGCCTCACTACATAGTTTCTATTCAATCATTCAAGTTTATCTTTAGATAGGCAAAAGGACCAGGAGGAGTTTAGCTTCAACTCTCAATTCTTTGGGTTTAACACATTTCTTTTGCATTCACTTCCAAAAGGGGGAAAAAAAATTCCCATTTCAAACCCTTTGTTTTTCTATGGTGCTGTACAGTAGGCTACTTGGCTATTTCTTTAAAAAAAATCAATAACAATTAATTGTTTTTCTATAACAAATGATTACAGTCCAGTCAAAGAACGTTATTTTAAAGTATTACCAAATAGTTAGACAAGCATGGTATTTAAATAGTATTTAGTATTTAAATAGTACACATTTTGTACGGTTAGTAGTTGACATGAACCCATCTTGAGTATTAATGTCATTCATGTTGGAGGTGATAATAGTGCAACAAAAATGTATAGTCCTACTGTATCGTCCCTCCTATTGTTCAGCCCAGCAGGAGCATAGTGTGGTGCAGCAGCAAGCAGAAGCATGGTGTGGTGCAGCAGTGAGCGAGCAGTTGTAGGAGCAGTGTGGTGAGTGACTGCGGTTTAGTAGGCCGCGTTAAACTATTGAGCGTATGCGACTGGTTGATTGATGTGACGTGGATAAATGCTGTCTGAGTTGCCTGCCTGAACTAGCTCTGCCAAGGCATTGCCTCATTACTACCATATCATCTACCGGCTATTGAAACAGCCCTTCAATTAGTATATAGTAATCACAGGATACTTCAGACGTGAGTGTTGCTACCCTGTGGTAGTGAGGATTTAGGTCGTGCAGAAAGGTTCTGGATGAGTGAGCAGGCACACGGACCCAACTCTTTCTCTCTGCTTCTCTTTCCGCTGCCTATCTTTCACCCCCTCTCTCTCTCTTCCTATGTCTCAACCTATGAACACTTTGGGGCAGTAAAATACACAATTGGTCAAAGCAAACAAGGAGAGAACTTTATAAACCCCTGCTTTCACTTATGTCTTTTGATTAAATTCACAATCTGCAAATATGCTGCTATGCTTACCGCAGGCGTACTGATTACTTGAGCTTTTTTTTCTTCAAAGTGACTGAGTCAAAGATGAGCCTGAGCCCTCTTCACACATGCAATAAAGGCACAGGAAGAGATCCACACTTGACTCATTGGTATGGAAGTGCAAGGAATCAAGAGATCAATGCACCTCAAAACTTTGCTCTTCTATTTTGGATACTACACCCAGGGAGTAACAGTTTTACTGTCTAATGCGAGAAAGTGGGACCCTTTACAAGTCTAAAAGCCTTTTTTTTTACACTGCTGCACGGCCCTAAAAGCCCAAAGCAATCAGGTTGTCAGTTTAATCCCCGGCATGGACAGGGCCCACTGCTGCTGAACCAGGTACTTTCTCCCTATGCCATCCATGGTGTTAAACCTTGCAGCTCTGAACCACTTCCCCAGTGTCACCATCAGCGTCATCATCCCTCGTCACCGAACATATTAAATCACAGTGATTATGGATAATTGTCAAAGGAACATGGCCCACTTTCTTTGGTGTGCTTTGTGATAATGACCCCAGCGTTTACAAAGGCATCCCGTCTGCGGGGTAACGCAGAGACTGAGCCACGTGGGCCGCGTCGTCAAGCCCAACAATCACTCCAGTGACATAACGCCGGTGTCCATACAGGATTTCAGTAAGTGTATAATTACTGTCCATTCGACTGCGTTAACTCATAATTATGTACAAATTATCTGGAGAAATAAAAGGATTTATGCGTTATCAGCTCTTTGGACTAATTACCCTGCTGCGTTTGAGGACTCCAAGTTCGTCGCCCCGTCACCCCCCCTCTCCGTTCTTCTCCTCCCTCTCATGTCTCTGTCTGACAGACAGACCGACTTTAAGGTCACGCCGCTCCATCCTCTGTTAGGAAGGCGGCCTCTCTCCCCTGCATTGTTTGACCATGCATGTAGTCTTTTATTCATAGGCTTCCAAAAATTGCAAGAGAGAATGCCACAAAACATGCAAGCAGAATCTCAATGTCCTTCTTCCCAACTGTCTCTGTCTGCAGCAAGCAAAGCCGAGCCGAGCTTTGATAGTCTGCCAAGGTCATCTCTCCAAAAACAACAGGGACCGGTGGATTTGCTGGTATATCGTGCAGGAATTAATAGATTGCAAGAGGCAATTATCAAGAGGTCACGAAGCATGGTGTGCAGAATATACCATCAAATACTGAACGGGATTATAATGTCTGATTTCCATATTTATGTCATAACCTCGTCAGGTGGTGTGGAGCTGAACGATTGTAATCACAAGAATATCTGATGATTAGCCAACCTGTCAAGTCTGAATGTCAATCAGAATGCAGGAAAGCTTATGTTTGATTACAGGAGGAAGGCTTTATAAAGGAAAGCGCTGTCGTGTGTGGCAGCATGGCAGCGTGCGCTGTGTGCAATAGTAATTACTTTGTGTTTTGCAAGCTATGAGAACCCTAATATGACTTTTAAAAGACATCTGTTCTTCTAAACGTGTTGCATTCCGAGTATGAGGCGAAAACTTTCCCCCAAGAAAACGCTGTTCACATCACCGCACTTGATAAAAGGCTGATCCATCATCATTAGAAAATGCCCTTGATTGTTGACAGGTGTTGTCAACTTAAATGTATGTGACATTTGTTATTTTGTAGGTGTCTCGTGTCTTCTCCAAAGGAACAGGCTTGTAGCGTCTGTCCTTTGGTACAGAACACCTGATGGGGCGCTTTGCAAAAAGAATGAGGATGAGTTGGTGCCAGATTGGCACGGTGCAAGATGGATGTGGTACACTCAGGCACATCCCCTCACACTGGCAACGTCGGACATAACTCTGCTACAGCAGCACACAACACCATGCCATACACACACGAACAACACACCTAGTGCTCAATGTAGAAGGAAGCAGTGAGGCCTTAAGTTCCGATAATTTTGTGTACTGTTCTTTTAGGTCGGATCGTACATTATAGGGGTTGATTGATCTCTTGAACTCTTGTCCGCAGTATTAAGTATGGAAAAGAGTATGCATTCATATCGGAGGATCACTCCCAACCCCAAACTGCCATAGTGATTAATACAAGTGTTAATTTATGTCCATACCAACCCAGGCTGAGGAATAACGCACATTTTAATACATCAAACAATACAAACCACTGCAGTAATGTTGGCAATCCATCTCGTTGCCAAGGAAAGCCCTGACTCCCATCCATTTGTCAAGCCCAGTCACAAGGTGAGGATGCTCTGAGGGTCATAGAATAAATGACACGTGTCAATAGAAGACACCAGCAACAGAAGATGGATCTTACTCTTTGTCCTCAACAGACCATCGGCTGCTGTGCCAGAACCATGGTAGCCTTTTGCCATCACTGTGCTGTTTAAAAAATCATTCTTTATGTCGTTTCAGTTCAGCACGGCCAACCGGTCTCGGGAAATATCCATTGCGTTTTTACCCCGTTTTATGACTCGGGTCTGTTCAAAATGCGACTGTTCCTTCCCTGCCCGGAGTGGGAAGCATGCATGGCTCTCCTGGCGCACGCTGCCGTGCACCTGTCCAATGAGACGCTCCCCACGGGCTTGTCTCCCTGTGATCCTGAAAACAGCCACGGTAATGGGATTATACTGACTGCACTGCATCAAACGAGAACCGTTGATCCGCCCTGCTTTCAATTAAAGGCTCAACCTTTTAACAAATTAACTTTGTCTCTTTCCAGGTTGGGATAGCTTTTAGACTAGGTCGATGCTGTTTGTAACTGCTCACTGGCTATTTTAGAATGCCTTGGTAACGTAATTATGGATAATTTCGAGTGGTTATTTCGTACATATACACGATAATGTTTAGTGTGCAAATCTCATGTTTCAGAACTGCTGCCCAGTAACTTCATGCATCAGGATATCAAAAGGCTATTCAGTTAGGCAGTCAAGTGGTTGCTATTGTTAGCTTGCAGCATATTTCATTCCATAACCTCAACAAATCTTACAGAGGTGGCAAGCAAAAACATGGACAGGGTGAAAAATGGGTGTGTGACACAGAGAGAGATATGGATACAGATCCCACCAATAAATACAGAGCAGAGGCCGAGGGGAGACAGAGGCATTAGTTTAATCCACTTTCTGAATGGCAACCAGGCTGTTAGTGCCAAACGCCTGATCCCTCAGCAGAGAACCAAGAGGTGCCTAGAGAATAGGCTCTAAAATGTCTTCTCCTTCCATGAACTGAGACTAAAAGCATTAGTTATGTATTGTAATATATTGTTTATTCCCCGACAATACACAACATTATTGAAAATATATAAATGGTAATACCACTTTACTGATACTCAATATATATGTATCACCCTATTTTAAGTATTAAGGGAAACAAATGTCTGGCAATAGTGGTATGTGCCAAAAATAGAATAGCAAACAACAGCACAAAGAAAGTGACTGCATTCTTCCCTCTGTCAATCAATTTAACTTTGCGTTTAGCAGACAAACGGTTGTCTGTCAAACAAGGATGTCCTTGGGCCTGCATTGTGATTGATGACGAGGCACCCAAGAAAATACAAGTTTGCCTGACAGTCCAATTGTAACACCTATAAATCCACAAGGACAGAGGATGGATGGAATTGTGATGGACAGAATCCACGCAGATTTTCTTAAGGAATTGTCTGAAGCTTTGTTATTTTTATTTCTTTTAAATGGCGCACGTACAAACTGTATCTTATCTTCAAAATGTTTGTATAACATACAACTATGAGATATAAAACGATTCATTCTAAATATTTACTGAATATTCTTTGTTCAAATCAGCCACCTGTTCATACTGGTTGGTGTATTTGTGGAGCTTGGCACTGTAGTCACTTTGTTGGACAGTCGCCTGGAGCAAGGCATCCAACTGCTGTCCCAAAATCACACATACCAACCCAACACACATGAACGCATACACACTTATTCCCAGCAGCCTTCAGGGCCTAGCATTACAGCAGTGCACAACAACTCATCACAACAAGACGCTCTGGCTTTTCCTTTGCTTTTCGCCTTTAGGTTATTTCAACTGACAGGCTGGCAGGAGCAAATTGGGTCTTAAATCACCCATGAGTCTTGTTCATTTTTTTGTTTACTCGTGAATGAAACGCTTAATAGAAAAGTTGTATAAAAAGATTGTGCGTGTCCTCCTATAGGTCAATAAATGAATGCTTGTCCGAGTATAAATGGATGTAAAAAACACTCACCCTCAGAGTGGAGTCATCCTAACAGAAGCATCAGGCCAAGTCCTTAGAGCCAGCTTGAAAGGAGACAACAAGGGGAACATCTATAAACAAATATCTGAGGTCCTATAAAATTAACTAAAACGTACTAAAATAGTATACCCTCGTCTACCTTAGTTATATGTGTTTGAGTTAGGTGTGTGTGTGTGTGTGTGTGTGTGTGCGTGTGTTTTAAGGGAGGGCTGCCAGAGGTCAGTGGTGGTCCTTCAAGTTGGGGACTGTCTTTGTTGTGCTTTATTACACACACTCTATGATTCACAGAAATACATTTTCGTTTCTTGCTTTTGTTTTTAATCTAGCATAATCCCAGGAACTTTGCAATGTGCAATGGGAGTAAAAATATCCATTAACTGGGCCAATACATTTTAAGCCGCAAACCTGCAAATAAATTTGATCTACACTTAGGTTAGGTGGGTAATATAAACACATATTTACGTTGATATAATAAGGACAGCAGCTACAATGTTTTTAGGGATGGACAAGATCACTTAGGGCAAATAGACTGGCATTTAATCTTTAGTATTACCGCTTATTGATTTAGTCATTATTAAATCATAGGGGCCCTATTAACACTAAAAGGAGACAGGCCAAGCAGGCAGAGCTTTGCCCATTGCTACCATAAAGAGAAAAAGTGTTGAACAAAACATTGTTCATTTGTAATGCTACTAAATCTAAGATTTACAAATGCCATCCCAATCCACATTCCTGAATTGGAGAAAAAGCCTGACATTGAGATTACTGGCTGCGGCTATTATCAAACGACCCCGTCAATGTTCAGCCAAGTACATCAAACAGGCCTGTTGTGGCTACACATACTTTTCAAGCCACATGTTAATGCAGATTAGGAAAGACATTCCCCAACCTGTTTCCTAGTGCAAACACATTCTTAATCAGACTAGTTGTTGTTCTCATGCGGTACCCATGGCATGGAAAGTACAATTAAAGACAATGGAGATGGCATTTACGATAATAGCACTTCTTGTGGTAAACAAGTGTCACTGCCAGACATGCTGTATCCTTATTTACGGCCACTCAAACTTGAACATTTTGCAACCACACATCTGCTCAATTGAGCATCACCTATGCACCCTTAAATCCGGGAAATTACACAGATTTAGGTCCTGATCTTCAATTATGTTTGAATAGGCTGCAATTTTAGGAAATTGTCTGTACTCTTTTAATTAGTATTATTTTGTGGAAGGAGATTCACCCTGTTCATTCATCCATTCATACAGTAACTGATTAATTAGCTGATTATCTTCCTCATTGCATCTTTAGTGCAAAGCATCAACCTGCCCAGTCAATCGTTCCTTTTGCTCTTTCCAGCCATGGAGCATTTAGCTCATTGAGATATAGAACTGCCAGCAAGTAATGTTTCAGCCAAACTCTGTTTCTGTCCAAGGTTAAGTTTTCATAAGCGGCCGCTCGTCATCAAACTATATATCCATCACAAAATGGATACTCTGGTGCCTGAAGTCAGTGCAGCTAATAAGCAGAATTCAACCTTTGGCATCAGCGAAGCTCTAACAAGATCAAATATTGCGGCGTCTATGTATTTATACAGTTCAAATAATTCAAGTGCATCTATCATAACCTAAACTGAAATGCCATGTCATCCTTCCGTCTGGAGTGTGGAAGTCCGGCAAAGTCACTCTGGGACAAAACCGGCACGATGATCCGCCGTCGTCTTTGTCAAACAAGCGCCACGCACTGACGCGCACTTCCTGTACACCTGTCTGGCCTGCGCCATTTTCCCCGCTGTCCCACCCGTGTCAGCTGTGTCATTTCCTAGCCATTAGTCTCCACCAACTTTCCAGTGCCCTGTCAGCAGGCCCTTCCTTTTCCCAATTACCTCCACCCCAGAGCCCCCCAGACGCCCGGCTCTGATTCAGCAATTAATGTTCCCTGCTCCACTGCTCTGTGACAATGACCCACCGTCTCCTGGGGCCCTTTGCCTGCCGCCTTTTCTCCCAGTGCTCCGCTATCTGTCTAGAGGGGACATGGGGATGGCGGCGCGCGGCAGGCTGTTGGACCACAGCCAGATCTGGAGAGAGATATCAAGTGTTTTCAGGGTCCAGGGGATGCTGACTGTGAAGTCTTTTTTTCCCCCTTCCTCCTCCTCAGCCAGGAGCAGCCCAAAGGGGTGATGGATGTGTTGGTGGAATATAAAGGGGAGAGGAACTTCAGGGGATGGTGTTGTCTAAAACTCGAGTCAGCTTTCATTTTGAAATAAAACATGAAGTAGATATAAATTATAATAGAAATTCAAGGATGTTAGCTTGATGAGTGAAGGGAGGGTATAATTTATCAATGTGTATCTACAGTTTTCCTTACTGAAACTCATTGACCCTTGGCGAGTTGGTCTAGTTTCAGGTCCTCCAGTCTATGATCCTTTTGAATGGTTGTCAATCCAGATGATTAGGTAGACGGCAGTTGCTATATAGAGAAGGTGATAGCAAGTTGTTTACCTGGGCAATAGCTCTTCACACTCTGGTGAACTGACAATGACTTTGAAATCGCTCCAGTTTTGTTTTTGGCTGACTGAACAGAACGGTGAACAATATGACGGTGTATAGCAAGAAGACAGAAATGTATTTTAAAATTTGCACAGCAACCTGGTACTTAAGACAAGCTTCTGGTGCCTGGATTTTCACACCCTTTGTAGATGCCAAGTGCATTATGGTTAGGATGTGACGGATGCTCGTAGCAGGTCAAATTGCTGAATTAGTCAAGCTGTTTAGTAAAGTGGCCCACGTTCTTGTGAAAAATGCACAAATCAATTATGAGAGCATGCTATGTTTCAGTGTATGTCTATTGAGCTAGATGTTTTCTTGTGTTCGTTGAGAACACACTTGAGAGTAAGTTTCTCTAGAAAACATTTTTCACAGCCAAAGTGAAATTCAGTCACTATGCTCCGAGTGGTGCACGACCATTTCATCTGCCAGCAAATGTGGAGGTTCATCTGTTTCCATGGCTCTGCGTTGAGCCATTCTCATCACAAAGAAAAATCTATTGTCTTTCATGAATCTGATCTTTTCACTATTGTATTGAGGATCGTGTTCGGCACAGTTAAACTACAACTAATCTCTTCCGTCCTGAACCTTCGTGTAGTTGCAACTTCCCAAGAGCGCTTCACTTTGTCCTGCAAACACTATTGTCTTTGTTTGCCATCCCTCCAAAGTTTTTCAAAATTGCAGCAATTGACAATGTTCTTATCCAGATAATGTTCCCCAATTCCAGTCATTTCCCACCTTTACACACGGCAGGTCTCTACAATGACTGAACCTGAAAAACAACCCAAACCATCAGCTTCAATAGAAAATAAATCAAAGAATACATTCTCTGAGATTCACCCCCAAAAAAATCTATCCTGCGTTTGTTCCAGCAATTTGACAAAAGAATCTTCATTTAGACTGTGTGTGTGTGTGTGTGTGTGTGTGTGTGCGCGCACGCAACAGTGTAAAAACACAAATCGGTGTGTTCCTGTAAAGGTCTGTGTCTGGCACTGAATCAGGCTTTGTGTATTTGTTTATCTCTGCATGCTTCTACCCTCTTGTGTGTGTGTGTGTGTGTGTAACAAAAGAGAAAGTATGTGTGTGTGCGTGTTTCTTTCCCCCAAAACATTGATTTAAGTGTGTAGTGGAGAGCAGCACAACGCTTTTGCTGTGTACCTTCATCATGAAATTAGCCTGTCAATCTCCAGTAGGCGCGGCATGGACGGTGGCGTTGCATGCTAAATGGAGGAGGCAGGCCAACGCTGATTTGTTGTAAGAGACTCCTCTCCCAGCTGAGCCCGCTAAGCTAATGTTGGTAGTGGACCATCAGGGTGCACTGAGGCGTGGACTGCAGCCTCTCAGCCCCTATGGTACGAATGAATGGGAGAGAGGGAGCTCCGTTCCATCACGGAGAATGGAGTGTGTGTGTGTCTATGCTTTTTTCGGCCTGTGTGTGTGTGTGTGTCTGTGTTTCTGTGTGTGTGTTGGAGACTGTGGTGGTAAAAAGAGGGACGGCTGGGTATGCATATTTGTGTGTGTGTGTGTGTGTGTGTGTGGAAGAGAGCGCAATAGAGAGGGAGCTTTGTGTGTGTGTGTGTGTGTGCGTGCGTGTTTGTGTGTGTGTTTGATCAAAGCTAACTCTTGGAACCTTCTCTATAACAATTTTAAAAGTCAGGCCATACACAAAAATAATCAAAATGTCAGCATGCATTCAGAGAAACATAATATGAATGTTCCCTCATTACAAACTGTGTCGTACAAATGTAACCTCATTACAAATATACACTAAGACTTTCCTATTGCATGTTTTTAGAATGGTCTGGTAGCATATACATACATATATACAATGAATTCAAATAGTCTCCCTGTGAATCTTACAAGAATTCTTTGAATTGTATAATGTTTGCTATGTGATAACAGCAGCACTCACACACGTCATAACTTTCCATATTAGTTTTATTTTTTTCTGGGACTGAGAACAGTTCTTCCTGTGTTACCATAAAGGTCTAATTATAGAGGAACCATTGGACCCAGTGGAGACGGGGAAGAAGATTGGACTGCACTGTTTGGGCTACAAATAAACAGGCACACACACACACACACACACACACACACACTCTGAGTGTTGTCACCATGAGGCATCGTGGAATTCTAAATACACTCTGACAGGATGAGAGTTCAGCTCACACACTCGTAACCCTATTTAAAGATTGTGTGCAACGTTTTATTTGTAGTAAAAATCAGAAGAGGGCATGCTTTAATAATTCAAAGATATGGAATCTAATGTGTTTAGAGAGGGCCTTTCTTCAAAGCTGAAGATAATGTTAGACTATGTAATCCATTTTGGCCAAACATTAAGTATTTAATTGAAATGGGCCCCTTAATTAACTTAAAAACAACTCCTTAGACTCTTTCACTGAAATCTATTGTAACTTTCTCACTGTGTATTTGCAGTCACAAGACATCGGCCACCAAGTCCTATTTTCTTTTTTTCTCACATCTGTTCAAACCTTAGTCAGACAGCATGCTGGAATCCCAGTGCAGCCCAGCCTTCCGATTGAAGGGAATTCCTGGGTGGAATATATCACTATTTGTTCTGAAGAGGAAATGAGAAGAGAACAGAGGCGGGGCTTCTGGTGGGGAACTGTTTCAATTGAATCCCCATGGCAACATCAACAACATTTCTCTCTCTATCTCTCTTCTTTTCTCTCCGTCTCTTTCCCACTCTGTCTATCTTTATTTTATTTTTCTTCACATTCTCTCTCTCTATGCCTTCTTGCACCAGAGAGGAAATTGAGTTTTTTTGGGGGGTGTTTTGTTTTGTTTTTTAGATGCAGGCGATGTCCTTTACTGGGGACTTCCGTCAAGTAACAGAGATATCACGTTACACTTACTAACCCACACTTCTGCCAAAGTGCCAGGGCCTTATTACAGGCAGATCAACATGTCAGAGTATCACCTCTGAGCCCAGGGCACTAAGACAACATTATGACAGTATTTCCATGTGCAAACTTACCCCAATTCCATGCGGTTGTAGAAGAATATTTACAGTGATTATTTTGCACTGACCTAAATAAAGTTTATCCCCGTCATCCCCAAAAAAGCATCATGGGAGTTGTAGTAACTAAACGCTGAGGAAGCCAGAGGGTCTAATTTGACAAGTCTCTGCCTGTCAATCACTGTACAACTGTGTAGTTTGTTGATATTGCCAGATACAAAAATTATAAGATATTATGCCAGTCAAATGTTTATACGTGCTTTTCTGGTACTGTAAATAGATACATATCGGCTTATTAGTGTCCAGGTGACAATATGACTAAACATATGACTAAAGATTTCTGGAGTAAAGTCATGGGCAGGACTACTAAATGGAAACTTTACTGCTGGTTCCGAGCGGAAATGGATTTCAAATACATTCAACATTTCTGCAAAAGCCAAAAAAGTGTAGTTTGATGTTATGAACCTAACTTCACACAGCTGTTAAGCACGCACACACACACACACACACACAAACACACACACGCAGACACACACACACACACACACACACACACACACACACACACACACCAACATCACCATTGTAATCTGTGTTCAGTATACAGGTTAAAGGCTAGAGGCACATTCACAGGCGCCTGCTCAAACACAGCATGTAACTCTGACTAAATGACAGGCTCCTATCCCTGTGCTCTGTCACTTACTGTAGTCTCCTCCTAAATACCACACCACGATCCCCCCCTCCCCATCCATCTTAGACCAAGCCATAACCCAATGACCCCCCCCTCCCACACACACACACACACACACACACACACACACAAACACACACACACACACAC
>JAVQIZ010130123.1:0-17658 GCA_036023535.2 Galaxias brevipinnis | reverse complement strand
CCCCCCCCCCCCCCCCCCCCCCCCCCCCCCCCCCCCCCCCCCCCCCCCCCCCCCCCCCCCCCCCCCCCCCCCCCCCCCCCCCCCCCCCCCCCCCCCCCCCCCCCCCCCCCCCCCACAAGAGACCGCCAGGCTACTGAATGAGCTCAGTGATCTAAAAGAGCAGGCTTTTATAATGGAAATGAGAGAAAAGTTTGGCACTTGCACTGGAGTTGGACAGAGAGGCAGAGGGAGTCTTCGTTTGGGCACAGCAAAGTCTTCTTAGAAACTTGCATTGGGACATTTGAACCCGACATTAAACGAGTGCTGAGATAGGTGACGGTGAACTGGTGACACGGTATCGCTCATGATTCCACTGCGTTGGCTGGGATTATTTCGTCTGCGGACAGACAGGAATCCACAGACCCTTTTGTTTTTGCCTACTTAGTAAGTAGCCATGACCTGGAGGGATGTCAGTGAACGTTTATTAAACATGCCTTGAACTCTGTGTGTAGCTGGTTAATGATGGTTACTTAGAAAGCATAGTGTCATGACAGCCTGTCGTTTGGTTCAATAAACCTTTTATATCACACCTTGATGAACAGACATGATAAGATATTGTCAACATTTAATGGGATTTAGTCTATTATGTCCAGGTCTTTCTAATTAGAGTGAAAGTGAAGATGTTGCATTACACAAATGTCATTAGACTTAACTATTATTCATGGTTTACAAACCAAATCCTTCACACGTACACACGTATAACCCTTTAGTGTCTCTTTTTATCTTGTCTTTTTTATGCATAATTATGTGTTTTCAAGGAAGTGTGCTGACTTTTAAGTCCTTGACAATGTGTACAAATTATAATTGATAGGCAGACCACACCCTTGGAATACCTCCTTAAAATGTTTGTCCTGTTTTGATTGGCATCCTGAGCGGGAAGGGAGGAGATGGAGAAGAGCTGTTTTGCAACCGCTTTATTTCTCCTGGGCAAACTAAACCATTGTGTCACACCAAGCTGTGGTTCTCACTTTGAGTGAGCCTGTGTGTTATATATCACTTTCGAACAGCCCCAGTGCACTTTGTACAGTGTGTCAGGGAAAAGACAATTCACACCTCTGAATCATGTTAACTCGTTGGATTCCAGAAGTGTGTGTGTGTGTGTGTCTGTCTGGGTCTATAACAGATCCAGAGCACTCCCACTGTAAATCGCAGGGAAAGGGGGCCCTGTTTCAGAGCCCAGTAACACCTGGTCTGCGGTCTCAGTGTGCTTCCCTGGGTGTCATCTCCATCTGAGGGGGTAATAACGTGACGATGCATGTTGAGGAGGAGAGCCGCATCATCTCCATGTGTAGACTTTTGATTTAGAGAGTACACTGCAGCACCAAAGTCTTCATCCTGTGGATTCATGTGCGTCTTTCGCTCTCGGTGTCGGGGAGCGGGTTCGAGGTGACACCTGACACCGTGCCAAGTGGGTAGGAGTCTCTGGGTCAAGTGCCCGCTTGTCACGTCAGTTGCTTCTGCCCAGGGATTCTCATTAATGCACCGCCCGTTTGTATAGTTTACCCCAGTGGACCCCCTCGGTGTGTGTGTAAGAATGTGTCGGTGCCGTTGTCATTGAGTTTGCATGCTGGGGTGAGTGTCCTCGTGTTACCTCACCTAGCTTGCATGATCTGATGTCGCAATGTTCAATAAATTAACTTGGTTATTAAAATAAGCTTTATGAGGAAAAGCCTGCCTGTGAGCAATTGTATGCACACAGTGAGCCAGTCTCTACCGTAACTGCATTTCCCGTAGCCGGCAGGCTGTGTTCTTTTCTAGTTGCCACTCCCATGGGCTTGGGAGTGGGCCACGTAAGGAGGGGCCGGGTCCACCACTGTCAAGTCCACACAGGTGAACTCCTGCCTGGGTGGAATGCAACAGGGAGGGGCCTCTGACACACAGAGGTGTGGAGCTTTTAACTGTTGTCGGCTGTGGGGGAAAGATAGAGGGAGAGGAAGGGAGGCACCCTCACTGTTACTTACCTGGGTTGAAAAGAGAGGGAGAGAGAGAGAGAGAGTGTCGAGTTAGAGGAGGGATCAAATCACAGCACACACACATTCGCTCAGTTGCAGGCTCTCACTTTTCAGAAGTCTTTCTCACGCACGCACACAGTCAGACTTTGAGCTCAAAGGGAAAGCAATTAATATTTTACTGGAGCGAAAAGGAAGGAAGTAGAAAAGTTATAGAGAGCGTGAAACCCTAAGGACTCGAGCCTGACTTTCTTGACACAGGTGGACACAAAGTTTACTGCCTGCCCGGCGGAGCGACCCAGGAGGAAGGGATTAAGTGGTTTCCTCATTCTAATTGTTGGACTTTTGGAACTTGGATTGAACAAGAGCGCCGTAAGAGGTTTGTTTGATCAGTAATCTGAAGCATTCTCCTAATTGCACCCTTGTTTGGCCTGCACCTCCACCTTAGCCGTTTTCTCTCTGTGCCCACGGAATTTTAGTTCTGCAGAATAGGATCTGGTTTGTGTGTATTACTAGAGTTAGCTGTGGGCATTCTGTTGGTTACCCAACTAAAAATGCTGACTCTTTTTGCAATGAAGTTCTTTTTTGAAAAAATCTTTATGTACTATATATAGTTGTACTGTTGTGCATATCTTTTATTGAAAACGTATTGCACAAAGGTAAAGACTTCAATTGATATTGTGTTTTCAGAAATGTGTGCTCAGAAATATGGAGGATCTCCAAACAATAATGTGCGTTCTAGGGGTCCTTTAGAAAAAAACCTTATTGATAGGGAAATGTGGCAATGAAAACTGGGAGGGTTGGCAAGTATGGGTGTAACTGGCTGCTGTCCCAGGTAGACCCTGAGCATGACCACTGTCTTGTTGCTGATGCCCCTGGATGACATCACTGCAGGGTCTCCTCCACACCCTCCCGTGGAATGCTCACCTTGTTTGCTTGATGTCCATGTTCGTGAGACTAGTTCTGAACATTGTTTGTTGTTTCTCTTTTCATCTCCGTGTGTCTAGACTAAACTATCTCCTGCAGGTGCTCCTCTCCTGTTTTTTTTGCATTCATTCCCAGACCAGGAAGAAAGTCATTATGACTTTATTTAATGTATTTGTTTTAAATATTTGTTAGTCTTCTGCACTGAAGAAGATTGTTGAAAAGTTGTTAAGGAATTTCCGTTGTTTGGGAGGTTACAATGTGAGTACTTCTGTTTTTTCTTTGTTACCTAAGCTGGCCAATGATTTATGTGACAGCTCATGGAGGGGTGCACACACTCACACACACACACACACACACACACACACACACACACACACACTAGTGGCCAGCTCAACTTTGAGATGTGGTGCTAAGTCGACGTTCCAATGTTTTCCGCATTGTTTTTAGTGGGACCAGGTCACTCTCAAGCCTTTGGGAGAAATTCCATTTAGTAAGTTATGGAGTTTGGACATTCATGGCTAAGAATGCATGGCCCCAGGAGACACAGTTTCTGCACGTTCACTTTTAGCGTGCGTCCCTCTATCTTTTCTCTGACACCCAATGTGCATAGTGCAGATATTGTTTGTGGTTTCCTGTGGAATTTAGACCACATTACCGTTTGTACTCCAGTTCTTTTAGTACTGAGTCATGCAATTGTTTTTCATTTTCAAAGTAAAAGCCTGCATCAAATCATGTGCTCACACAATTTTCCCTGCTATGTGAACGATGTGACTTATGTTCCAGCTGCTTGCCTCACTCTTTCGCTTAGTCCATAGTTCGGCTACAAAATCACATCTGCAGGTTGTCTGTGGAGGATAGGCCACTGCTTCAGTGATGGTATGGAGAGTATTAAAGGGATCAACGTGCTGTACGCAGCGCCCGGCAGCTCTGCCCTGAACATATGGGGGTGAAATTGTCTGGGATGCCAGTAGATTCCTCTGCATGCCTGTTTTGGGGCTGCTAAAATGCAGGGAGAATCTAAGCTGGAGATAACGGATGAAGCCAGCGGACCTGTTTTTACTCTACTAGTCAAAGGAGAAGTGAAGGATTCTTCTTTAGTCCCACCATGTTTACCGTCACAATGTGTGCCTCCATAGATTCTGTCGGTGTCCGTCCAAAGCTCAGGGGCTGCCTGTGTTGCCTGTGTGGGGCGAGGGAAAGTGCAGGTGGTTCAGGTTACACACTGTACCCTGGCCTGTCTGAGGCTTGAGTAGAATTGCCCAGGTGCTGACATCTGTGGGGTAATAGTTTTTCTCTCTCTCTCTCTCTCTCTCTCTCTCTCCCTCCTTTCATCGCCTCCTCCCCTTGTTCATCTTCCTCCCCCTTCTTTAGTATTCTAGAGATGTAATTTCTCCAGAATCAGAGAGAGAGTAAACTTTTCTCGTCATCCACAGTCTAACACAGCTAACGCACTGTATTGCTTGTCGTTAATGTTGCATGTTGTGCGCCTGTGTTGCAGGGAGGAAATGGGGAGATGGACATTACATCTCTCACTAGGGGTTGTGCTTCTCACAGTCCTCTTGAAGAGCTTTCACGCTGAAACAGGTAAGAATTCTTTCTGTTAACCATCATTTTATATTACCATGTTATTATGGTCCTGTGTCACGGCCTCTTTCTTTTCTTTTCTTCGTTTTTTTTCTTCTTTTTAAATCTTAAGTTCATTTTTATTTTCTCTGTATAACTTCTTTTTGTTTTAACTTTTATAGTTTGCTTAGTAACAACTACATGGATTAAAACGGATTTCCTCTTGAGCTTCTGTGGATACATGCAGATACTGTAGCATCAACACAGTTTAATTTTCTGTTTGGAACTACTATTTGAGTAGTGTGACTGCTGTGTGAAAAGTCTGTTTTGGGTTGCCCAAAGTATTCCAGCTATGTATCATCTGTTTGAGTCCGACTCTCTCTCTGTCTGTCTCTCCCCCCTCTACCCCAGTCAACCACTGTGTGGCCGCCAGGGCTTCCACCTGCTCACAGTGCCTTCAGGCTGGCAAGGGCTGTGCCTACTGCCCAGACGAGGTAAGAGCTTCAAAGGTTACACAGATTAACACCCACATATGCCACAATGAGTAAACGGAGCCCTTTTGTTTTGATAATGTGTCCGATGTTTGATAGCATGCTTGAAAAGCACGTGGTGTTGATTAGTGTAGCCATTTTTATGAGTTTACTACTTGGAGTTATACTGTAGCTATTGTTTGTTCCTGATGTCCCTTGCCGCTCGGTTTGTGTTCACCCAGATCTTCGATGGCTTGCGCTGTGACCTCTTGAGCAACATAAGAAGCCGTGGCTGCAGTAGAGTGATGACGGTGGACAGTACCATGAAAATTGAGCGAGTGAGTGGGAGTCCCTTCGTCTGTTTGTCTCTGGTGTCCTGGCCTGTTTTATTTTGCCTCGGTTTCTGTTTGGGCTCGTCAGCAATGCGTTTTGACATCCTCCACTTTTATCTTGTCCCCCCCCCCCCCGTTCCCCGTCCCCCCCCCTCCTTGTAGAATGAGCAGATCAGCGTGCTGCAGGAGCAGTCCCAGGTGGCGCCCCAGCTGGTGTCCATGAGCCTGCTGCCCGGTGAGGAGAGGGAGCTGGACATGGAGGTTTGGGAGCCCATCAAGGGCCCCCTGGACCTCTACATCCTCATGGACTTCTCCAACTCCATGGCTGACGATCTGGACAACCTGAAGAGCATGGGCGAGAACCTGGGTGAGGAGAACCTTTTTTTCTGGATGACGGCGTGAAGAGTATGCATTAAAAACAAAAGAAAATGTATATTTGTACATATATATATATACACTATACATATTTATATATAGCACTTAGCATTTGTCTTTTGCATAAAGCTGCGTCTACAGTCCCAAGTTGAAGTCCCATGCAGGTTAGGTACATGTCTTTATGTCCAGGTGCAGTGTTGCTTGGGCTAATGCCGTGTTTGTTCTAGCTGCCCTGGTGGGGAAGCTGTCTGACGACTACACCATTGGGTTTGGCAAGTTCGTGGACAAAGTGGTGGAGCCCCAGACGGACATGAGACCGTCCAAGTAAGCAACTCCCCCCACCTTCTCCATGGAGACATTCGGCACAACGGAGCTACCCTGGCGTTTCATCTCTTACCCTCTTCATTGCCCCCCTCCCCCCCTCACCCCCTCCCTCTCTCTCTCTCTCTATTTGGTTCACCCAGGCTGGCGCAGCCGTGGCCCAACAGCGACCCTCCCTTCTCCTTCCGACACGTCATCAAGTTGACCAACGATCTGAAGTTCTTCAACGACGAGCTGAAGAAGGAGAGGATTTCCGGCAACCTGGACGCCCCCGAGGGGGGTTTTGACGCTATACTGCAGACGGCTGTATGCACGGTGAGCGGGTCCCCGCGTGGTCACGTGCACAGACATGCTTCCTTTCATTCCACTCTGTCCCCTTTCTCCTTCCCTTTGCTCACTCTCATTGTCCATTCACCGTACTCCCTCGTCCACGTTCTTCCTAACCCTAACCCTAGCCCGCCTCCACCCCCCCCTCCCTCCGTCCCTCTTTCAGGATAAGATCGGCTGGCGCGAGCAGAGCACCAAGCTGCTGGTCTTCTCCACCGAGTCGGCCTTCCACTTCGAGGCGGACGGCACCAACGTGCTGTCGGGCATCCTGCCCCGCAACGACGAGCAGTGCCACCTGAACCCGACGGGCTCGTACACGGAGGACACCAAGCAGGACTACCCGTCGGTGCCCACGCTGGTCCGCCTGCTGGGCAAGCACAACCTCATCCCCGTCTTCGCCATCACCAACCACTCCTACGACTACTACGAGGTGGCTGGCATCAGAAAACCTACAGAGATTTCCTTTGCTCTTACTATACTGTCTTGAAATGCTGCTGCAAAAAACAAACCAAACAGTGTGCCTAGCTCGGAAGAGTATAGTTGTGACTGATAGTATCAGATCGGATAGCGCGCTCGTCGTGCTTAGTGCGTCTGGGTCAATCCACGATGCTTGTTAGTTGTAAATTGTAGCTTTGCACTCCATCTTTGACTTTGGACTTTGTGTTTGTGTAGAAACTGGCGAAATACTTCCCCATCGCTGAGGTGGGCAAGCTGGAGGAGGACTCGGCCAACATCCTCCACATCCTGGAGAAAGCCTTCGAGGTAAGCGGGCTCCGTCCCACTCCTGTCGGACACCCGATACAGCTGGGAGCAGTGCTCGGACCCATGACGCGCACGAGGTCACCGGCCACCGAGAATGACCTTTATGTCTCCATCCTTTCCAGAGCATCCGCTCTAAGATGAGCATCCGCACGGAGGACAGGCCAAAGACCATCGAGACCAGGATCCTGTCTCACACTGGCAGTGAACCACTGGAGGGCACCTTCAAAGTCAAGCCTGGAGAAATAGTAAGAGCCGTGTCCATCCATCCAACCCTCGTAGCACTCCACAGCCAGTCACCCTCATAGCACTCCACAGCCAGTCACCCTAATAGCACTCCACAGCCAGTCACCCTCGCCTGGAGATGTCGCAACACTCCGCACACACCCTAACTCCATGGTTGCTGTGTTCTCCGTCCAGGGCAAGTTCAAGGTGCTGGTGAAGGCCCTGGAGAAGGTGGGACAGGTGCCGGTGTGCAAGCTGGACCCGGTGGTCAAGGACAAGGACAAGGAGATGCGGGTCAAGCCTTCCACCTTCAGCGCAGCCCTGCGGGTCAAGGCCGAAGTGCTGTGTCCGACGTGTGATTGCGAGAAGGTACGCGAGCACCGGCCTCACGTGGACGCACGCGCACTCAGGCTCTGTTTCAACCCTCACCCCCACATGCACACACACACACACACACACACACACACACACACACACACAACACACCCGCTCAGACAACACACCCGCTCATGTTTCTCGTGTTGGCTTTCCTTCAGACCCCGACCATGAACGCGGTGAGGTGCACTGCCAACGGGGACCTGGTCTGCGGGAAGTGTCATTGCCACGACAACTGGTAATGACTTTATGAGTACCGTCGCCGAGTTGCCCTGTTGCCATTGGGCCATAGCTTACATGGTGACACAGACAGGGTTATAGTAGAGTCAACCGTTAGCGACCGTTTCCATGTGATATACAGTATGTAACATGGAGAAACCCACGGATGACGTGTTGGGTATCTTGGACTGATGCCTGTCTCTTCCTCAGGCTGGGGCCGTTCTGTAACTGTTCGGTCGGCGCCTCGGTTGCCACGGGCAGCTGCCTGGGGCCAGACATGACGGAGCCATGTTCGGGCAGAGGAGACTGCCTGTGCGGCGAGTGCATCTGCTGGAACCCGGAGCAGTATGAGGGGCCCTACTGCCAGTTTGACAAGTCCCAGTGTCCCAGGTCTGGGGGCGTCCTCTGCAACGGTGAGAGGGGGGAGAGTGCGTGCATGCCTTTGCAGACAAAATCGTGTTTTTGTGTGTGTGTGTTTGTGTGTTTGTGTGCATGAACCTTAGTAGACCGTTCAATGGATCCACATGTTGCACTTACGTCTTCATGAGAGAGTAATTGCGAGGAAGAGACCCCAAGTGTGTGTGTGTAGGAGAACTATACTGACACCCTGTCTGTGTGTGTGTGTGTGTGTGTGTGTTAGACCGTGGACGCTGTTTCATGGGCCAGTGTGCATGTGCCGAAGGCTGGGTGGGCTCGGCGTGCGACTGTCCTCTGAGTAACCAGACCTGTCTGGACAGCAAAGAGGTGAGCACAGCATCAAACGCCGCTAACATTGTCATTGTGCCTTTCAAATGCAGTCTTTAGAATTGGACGAGTGACCTTTGTTGCTGAGTCAACTCTCTATTTGTTTGGTTCTCAGGGGATCTGTAACGGCCGAGGTGAATGTAAGTGTGGCCGCTGTGAGTGTCAGGACTCGGGGCTGCCGCTCAGCTCATCCTGCGAGGCCAACTTCCAGGTATGTTTCTCTCGGTCGGCTTCCATTATGGGATCTGCCTACCATTCATGACCCTAACATACACTTCCGGTGATGCTGACTTGATCCTATCAAACACTCCCCCCTCATTTTTGTGTGTGTGTGTGTGTGTGTGTGTGTGTGCGCGCATGTGTGTGCGTGTGTTTGTTTGTTTGTGTGTACTATGCGTGAATGTTTCTGTGTGTGTGTGTGTGTGTGTGTGTGCGCGCGCGTGCGTGCACGTGTCTCAGGCCCAGTTGGGGGTGTGTGAGGCCAAGCGGAGCTGTGTGCAGTGCCAAGCCTGGAAGACCGGCGAGAAGAAAGACAAGGACAAGTGTGACGGGTGTCCCTTCAAAGTGGTCATGGTGGACGAGCTCAAAGAGCGTAAGCACCCAACACAGTCCCACTGACAACCAAAAAGAGTTCCACTTCACTGAGCTGTCGGGTTCAACATACAGTGTCCATTGAATCGGTTTTGACGGCGCACATTGGAACACTCGAGCCTTCCAAAGAGTTCCGACCATGATCTAAGGCACTGCGTTTTCATCAAAAAGATGTGTGTTGCTTAGTCCGTAGGGGTTTGGTGCTCAAACGACTTTTGCGAATGCTGACGCTGCGTGTTGTTTTCAGAGGAGAACGTGATTGAGGAATGCAGTTTCCGCGACGAGGACGATGACTGCACCTACTACTACACCGTGGATTATCCGGAGGATCGGAAAGCCAAGGAGCTGGAGGTCCAGGTGCTCAAGAAGAAAGGTGAGCTTCTGTTGTATCTGTTCCTTACCTTTGCCGTTATCCTTGTGGCGAGCGTTTCCTCTGGGAAGCTTGTCTTGAGTGCCGTCGCTGGGCCAGTAGTGACATGTTGTGGGAATGGTCCGTCCCTCTAGACTGTCCCCCCGCTGGTTTCCTGTGGCTCATCCCTCTCATCATGTTCCTCATGCTGCTGCTTGGCCTTCTGCTGCTCTGCTGCTGGAAGTACTGTCGATGCTGCCAGGTATGTGACCAGGGGAGGGACACACATGGTGCACACATTGTGACACCCCGGCATGGCTTTCAGCTGCTGCTTACGAAAAGTCCAGTAACATTTTTCTCCTGTCTCTCTCCATTCAGGCCTGTCTTGCCCTTCTGCCTTGTTGTGGACGAGGTAAGAATCATGCCGACTATGGCGAACTTTGGACAGTTTGTGTGTTTTTCCTCCGGTACACTCTTTCTATGAAAAAAGTTTTCCAACACAATCTTTACATGCATTGCTTCCCACGCCATTATTAAGAGGATGTTTTTTTCATTGGATGATTGCAGGCCGTATGGTTGGCTTCAAAGAGGACCACTACATGCTCCGCCAATCGCTGCTCTCCAGTGATCATTTGGACACGCCCCTGGTGAGGACTGGCCCGCCCAAAAGCACAGACGTGGTTCGCTGGAAAATCACTGACAACGTCCACCGTGCACCAAATCACCCGCTGCAACAGGTCCAGCCCAACCCCAAGGAAACCAGTATGTGTTGCATGTTACATGTTCCATGTAAATTCTATACATCTTACGGATTGTCAGCATCTCTCTAACGCTGAGCCAAGCATAATTATGCAAAAGTGAATTTAAATCCTAAACGTGTTTTTTTTCCAACCTCATTTTCTTTTTCTCAAACGTTTTCCCTCTATCGTTCTTTCCTTTCTTCCAACCCTTTTATTACTTTCTTCCCTCTGCAGTCCCGTTCCCAGTCTCTCTCCGCCTGAACAGGCTCTGGTCAGATAACCTGTCTCGTCCCGAGATGGATACAGAGGTGCTGCGTAATGAGGTTGACGATAATGTGAGTGTTCTTGGCATATGATCACAGAGCTGTCTTTTCTGCCAGACGACTCAAGGCAAAGTCTCATTTGAAACTTTGAAATATTTTTTTTATCTTTGTGTAATTATCTTTGTGTGTTCTAGTTGAACGAGGTGTACAAGCAGATTCCTGGTTCTCAGCCGGTTCAGAAGACCACATTTAGGTGAGCATAAAACTCTACTCCATTTTTTTCCCCATTTCTACTGTCTTCTTTATAGAACAAAGCAAAAACAATAATAATTTTTCTTCTTTCAGGACACAAAGAAATGCTGGTAAAAGGTAAATGTTTACAAAGTTTACAGATTGGTTACAGATAAACCCCATTATGTTACAACATCCGACTATAACTCTAATCTGCTCTCTCCTCGTCCTCAGGCAGAACCACACGGTTGTGGACACCGTTCTGTGCGCTCCTCGTTCGGCCTACCCGGACATCGTCAAACTCACAGAGAAGAACGTCCAGTCTGGGAACTTCAACGAACTCAAAGTGGTGCCTGGGTACTACACTGTGGCCACAGACAGAGGTGCGTGCTGTTTGTGTGACCGAGCTGGGAGAGAGAGAGTTTGTACGTTTCTGTGGCGAAGGTGAGCATCGACCCTCCCTCTCTCGGTCCACAGAGGCGGCCGGTGCGGTGGAGCTTCAGGAGGGGGTGGAGTCGGTGGACGTGCGCGTGCCGCTCTTCACCAAGGACGAGGACGACGACAAGAAGGAGCTGCAGGTGGAGGCGGTGGACGTGCCGCTGGGGATCGCCGAGATCGGGAAGCGCTTCGTCAACATCACCATCATCAAAGAAGCAGGTGAGAGCCAACATGCACAAAAGAGAACCCCCCCCTCCAGACTCGGTCAACATCACAATCATTTAAAAAACACACAGGATAAGGTGTTACAATGTCCGTTATGCCATAAGCAGAGATGAGCACTTTAGAAACCAATATTTAGAAAGGATTTGGGTGGAGACTGCAAATAGGTGATTGGGGGAAGTGGGCACCCTCCATCCCGGACGTTTCGATAGATTGAGCCTGTGACACCTTAGGCTTATAGCGAGCAATGACGTCTCAGAGCCACCGCCCTCCATTGCTGGACAATAAACTGAAATGAATGGATTCCGCTGAATAGCTGGATTCTTAAGTGACTTTTTTCTCGTTTGTTTTTCTCTGACCCTCCTCAGCCAAGAGCGTGTTCACTTTCCTCCAGCCGGCTTACACCTACAACAGACAGGAGGGTGTGGCTAACATCCCCATCAGCAGAGAGATCATTGAGGACGGACGCACTCAGGTCACCTACCGCACGCGGGACTTCACCGCCAAGGACAAGAAGGTGAAACAAACGTGCATACTCTCGCTTACGTGAATGCATGCTATTACACAAAGGGTACAAATACACATTTGAACATGACCTCCTGTGTATTAACAGGCAAACAAAAATGATATGCCAGGACAATAAGAATCCCTCTTATTTTGAAGTGTAATTCACGTTCAAGTAGCAATTTGACTCCTCTCCTAGTAAGGACTACCGTATAGTTGGCTGCAAGCGTTTGCTTTTTATGTGCCTCCAGGACTACATCACTGTGGAAGGAGACCTGTTGTACGCCCCTGGGGAGACCCAGAAGACCGTGCCTGTCCGCCTGCTGGAGCTGGGCCAGAAAGACGGCCTCCTGGAGGACAAGCAGGTGAAGCAGTTTGTCATGGACCTGAGCAACCCCCGGCAGGGCGCCAAGCTGGGACGCTATCCCAGGACCACCGTCACCATTACGGACCAGCCAGGTGAGATGGAACCCCGCAGTGCAACGCAGAATTCACTCATATTTACAACACTAAACACCAAAGCCGAGTGAATAGCTTCTGCTCTCCTGTGCAGGACACAAGGAAACATGTGGACGCTAGTCGACATTCGTTTACTGTTTGATCCTCTCCATCGTCTGTCCCTCCCCAGAACCCAGTGTGTTCATGTTCAAGAACAGCAAACAGAACTTCAGCACCGCCGACCCGTCCTACACCATTCCGGTGGTCCGCACCCGGAACATCGAGAACCCCGCCTCGGTCAACTGGCGCACCAAGAAGGCCCAGCGCTTCGAGCTGTCCGGCCCGCTGAAGTTCCTCCCCGGGGAGAACGAGAAGAACATCGTGATCAACCCCAAGAGTCACCCTGGCCCCATCCAGCCGGAGTCCTTCCAGCTGGAGCTGAGCGACCCCAGCACCAACGCTGTCGTCGGGGAGAGGAAGAGCACCATGGTCAACATCACGGAAGGAGGTGAGCGGGGGAGGGACACGTCAGCCTAAACGATATCGTGGCCTGTTCTGTTTTCAAAGTAATATTTCACGTCTTCCTCCGTGCTTCTGCCTACCCTGCGTCACTCTCTTCGCAGACCACAGGTCCCTTGATGTAGCCCAGGTACAGCAGAAGGGCATGACCTCGCCCGGAGGGCGCCTCGCCGCCCCCGCTAACGTCAAGGCCACCGCCACCGGCCCCAAGAACATCCGCCTCAACTGGGCCCCTGCCTTTGGGAACACCCTGGGCTACAAGGTGAAGCCTCCGCTCTTCCTTACCAGTCCAAGTCATTGATCATTAGCTTTTTTCCTACTTCTCCAAAGTCAAGTGGGGACCTATCCAGTATGTACATAGGCCCGTCTGCTTAGCCATGTGTCCACTGCTCCACGCTGTCTCTCAGGTCAAGTACTGGATCTACGGGGACCCTGAGAAGGACGCCCAGGTTGTGGATGTGAAGACCAACCACGCCGAGTTGACCAACCTGTACCCCTACTGCGACTACGAGATGCGGGTGTGCGCCTACAACGCCATGGGAGAGGGACAATACAGCGACATGGTGCCCTGCCAAACTCTGGAGGACGGTAAGGCACACCACAGCCAGCGCAGCGACGGCTCTGTCTGATCCGCTTACGTTTCATTTCGTTTGTCTCCTGTCTGTGCTATTACACAGGATGGATGCCTTTCACAAACGCTTTTATTATCTTGTAAATCGTCTTCGATTCGTCCTCTCATAGATAGCATGTTTAAGGGATCTCTCTTCTCCTCTCCTCTCCTCTCCTCTCCTCCTGCAGCGCCCAGTGAGCCGGGTCGTCTGGCCTTCAACGTCATCAGCCCAACTGTAACTCAGGTCAGCTGGGCGGAGCCTGCTGAGACCAATGGCAACATCACAGCCTATGAGGTCATCTACACACCCGTCGACGATAACAGCAGTAAGTGTTCAATCATAAATATGATTTATTTGATCAATTAGTAATGGGTCACTACTAAATGATTTATCCATCGAGTACAGCTTTTGTTTTAGTTCCACCCATGTGTTCGGCGAAAAGCTAGTACCGCACAGAACGTTCTTCAAACCCTTGGTTTGTCTCCTGCCCTCAGAGCCTGTGGGTGCCACCAAGAAGGTGAACATTGACAACCCTAAGAAGAGGATGCTGCTGATTGAGAACCTCCAGAGTGCCCAGACCTACCAGTACAAAGTCCGGGCCAAGAACAGCATCGGCTGGGGCCCTTACAAAGACGCCACCATCAACCTGGCCTCCCAGCCCACCAGACCCCTCTCCAGTGAGTCCTCCTGCTCTGTTTGAAGTGGTGACCCTCCTGTGTTGAGAGAGATGTTTGTGCTCAATCTCCTCCCTGTCTACCTGCAGTTCCCATCATCCCAGACATCCCCATTGTGGACGCAGAAGCCGGGGACGAGTACGACAGCTATCTGATGTACAGCACGGAGGTGATGAAATCCCCCACCAGCTCCAAGGCTCCCAGCCTCTCTGGCGAAGGTGAGTGCCTCACAGCCATCCCTTCTACTAGTCTCACCAGGAGAGTCCAGTGAGTCTATGCTCTGGGCCCAACACACACTGTGTTGATTTGTAGTTGTTTTGGAGGGCCCCCAGAGAAGTAGCTAAGATAAACAATGCGGCTCTAACCACAGTACTGTATTTATCCCACGTGTTCACGGCGGGTTTTGATTTGTGCTCTGTCCTCTCGGAGAGACCTTCTCTGTGCGTTGTGACAAAGAAAGAAAGGGGAAAAGAAAAGTCTCCTCTTTTCCATGCATGAATGAGAAAACGATGCCTTTCTCCCCCCCCCCCCCTCTCGTGCAGCTTTGCAGACTTCTCTTTTAAGGGAGGGTGAGAAATGGACAGGCAGGGCATTGTCTGAGCTGATGAATGAAAAGCCTTATTTCTATCGGTTTTACTCTTTCTAACACATTTTTCCCCCCTCCTTTTATTTTGGGATGCCTGTAGAGGCTGAAGGTTAGTTTCCTCTAATCTCCTTCTCTCTATTTTGTTTCCCGACAATGACACAATGACAATGTCCCTCTGTCTTCATCTTCATAGTAGCGTGGGCCTCCATGTCATTTACCATCTGTCTTGCATTTCTGTTCAGGCGACGCCCTGGCGTTGCCGAGAAATGTGTTTTCAAACCGTCTCCAGATATATATTGGGCTTTTACGATCACAAACCCAGCCCTCCATCTGTCCTCTTCTCCTTTCCGCATTCCTTTTCCGTTCGTGTGCCACACCGCCCAGAGGAACGCGCCACCAGTCTACTCAGACCGCTGGCAACGTTGCCAGCTCCAACCCCAGGGGTTTAAGCTTGTCTGTCTGTAATTGCTCGTCTGGACGGCAGGCTGAGCGGAGACATGCTCACAATGTAGGGCTCTCCATTGTTTCTGTCCACACCGTTCCTCATTGAGAAACCCACCACCGAGTCATCCACCCTGTCCACCAACTCCCCCCCCCTCCCCCTCCACCTGCTTACCTCCCCCCATCAACAAGGCTCTCGCTGGAAGTATGTCAAGTTGGTGGGCTCCGAGCTGGACCTGCGTAAGGTGACCTGGAACACGCCCGTGGAGGTCTTCCACCACCACCAGCGGCTCAGCACTGACGCGGACACCAGCCCCGACGAGAGCCCCCGGCCCAGCCGTAGCCACACACCCCTGCCAGGTGAAGACCACCCCGCCCCCGACTGACTGACCCACAGGCAGATAGCATGGCAGCGCTAGCGCAGGCAACCAGCTGCCCCTTCTCTCTGGCCATGCATTGGTATGGGAGCCATCCGATGGCTTGTGAACCGTGCCCAGCTTCCACCCTTGCCCACTTGGCCACCTAGCCTTGCCCCTTTAGTCTCGGCCCTTCCACTCAACCCGCGAGGGTGTCTCGACATCAACTGCTCCCCTACCCCCCTCCAGTTGATGATCATAGGCAGGCTTTCCCAGGTGCCCGTCTCTGTCTGTCCGCTGTCTATCGTACTGGCGGGATAGTGGTCTGCAGTCTTGATGGCAGCATCTTTTTTTTCTCTTTTCTTGTGGCTTTGGATAGTTTCAGATGAATTTTCTCTTTGATTCCAGTAGGGCCGGTCGGGGGTTGAAAGACGCTGTCACGGTTTGCTGAATGTAGTTGTTTGTCCCTGCTGTGTTTTTCCAGATCATACTATCAACGGGAAGTGGGATCAGGGCTTCCTCTTCCCAGGGGGAGGAGGTTCAGGGACGCGCAACATGTCCTCGTCGTCCGTCTACAGCCAGAACTCTCCCATGTCCACCCTGAGCACCAACTACCGCGGTGGGGCTGGAGGCACCATGAACACGGAGTCCACTACTACTACTTATCTATCTGGCATATCTGGTATATCTGGCATGTCTGGCATGTCTGGACAAGGTGAGAAGACAATGGTTTATTAGTCTGTCAAGCCCCACATTGCTGCTTGAGCACAGTGTTGTCGCTTGAATAGTTATTTTTTTTATATTAGGTGCAAATATTTTACAACCCATTTCATATTGTCGAACAAGTTATTCTCTGTCACTCTTCTTCAGGGCATTCTTGTCTCTTTCACACATCCACTCTTTCGTTTGTCTTCCATCTGCTAGGAAACACCTTCTCCCAGAGACAGGACATGACCAGCAGGGGTGGCCTGCGCACGGAGGAAGTGGTCATGAGGAAGAGGTCAGAGCACAGGGATTACTACGACGAAAATGTCCGGGATTCCATCGTCATGGGAGACATGCCCAGCGGATTCCCAGACCTTAGTAAGGATATCATTGAGAAGGCTTCAGATGTAATATCAATACGCAGTAGCCCATGGGCTGAAAGCGGCGGGTGGTCAGCAGATCGAGTGTAGTGCGATGAGTTTGCAAATCCTGGGGGTGCTGTGTAAGAGGCCTACGTATTGGAAGTAGGCGTACTTTAGCAGGCGCATGAGTGGCTTATTAGTCATGGAGCTGGTGGCAGTGAGCATGCTTGTCCACTCAGACCTTGCAGAGGCTATTGCTGACTGTCGCCTTTTTCTCTTTTACTCTGCCCTCTCTTTGCTCCCCTTTCTTTCGTTACCCCTTTTTACCCTTCTTGTTCCTTTCTTTTGACTTTCTCCATTCCACTTCTCTCCTCTCTCTACCTGTTATCCCGACAACTTTTCCTCTCTACCTCCACTGTCTCCCTCTCCCCCTTCCCGTCGTGTGCTCTCCTGCTCTACGCGCTCCCAGGTGGGCTTGGGTACAGCAGCAGCAGCAGCAGCAACACTACTCTGAAGCAGCTCCAGTCTCAGGGCGGGTACAGCTACAGCCTGAGTCAGGGCGGCTCCAGGGCCCGGACCGAGTCCGAGGACGTCCACGACGCCCTGTACAACCTGGACATGGTGCTCCAGGGTGAGTCAGGCCGCCGTAGCCGTGCAGGACGAGGGACGGGGCAAGGCGCCACGGCGCACCGAGCGTGTTTGTCGAGCAGTTTCTTTCCGTTGTCGTTCCAGTCGGTGGTCGTCTCCCCTTTCTCATGCTCTGTCCGTCTGCTTGGTTGCGTGTCAGTGTCAAGATCGTTGTCTCTCTCTCTCTCTCTCTCTCTCTCTCTCTCTCTCTCTCTCTCTCTCTCTCACTCTCCATTTCACTCTACCTTACTTTGAACGTTTGCCCGTTGTAACACCGTGCCGGCTGGGTTGAGAATAAGCAGAACACATACAGATGTTATCTTTATGACTCGCCTCTGTTCATTGAACTCTGCCCTCTCTACCCCCCCCCCCCCCC
>JAVQIZ010130110.1:0-10170 GCA_036023535.2 Galaxias brevipinnis | reverse complement strand
TGACACTCGTTCTCATCTGGGGGAGAGGAGCGGGGGGGGGGAGGGGACGTTGAAAATATATGTTTCTGAGTTTCTTATATTTTTTTTACACTTTCTCAAAGCTTTGAGGGTACTGTGTGTGTGTGTGTGTGTGTGTGTGTGTGTGTGTGTGTGTGTGTGTGTGTGACCCACCCACACACTGGTTCCACTGGTAGTGCTGGACGTAGCCCTGCGGACAGCCACAGCGGAAGCCTCCCATCATGTTCTGACAGCCATGTTGACAGCGGTGGTTGCTGCCACACTCGTCGACGTCTGAGGGGAGCACACACAAAGCAGGTTACCTGAATGTCAGTAACTAACCCACAACATGTGGTGCTATTTCTCTGCATGCTAGAGGAATCTTGTATATTTGAGTTGTACACTGTAGGTTATATGAGAGTGTGTCTGCGTGCCCCTGAGCATTGGTGTGTGTGTGTGTGTGTATGTGTGTATGTTGTCCTCTTACCTTCACACTCCAAACCAGTGCCGTCCAGAGAAAAGCCTTTCTGACACTCACAGTTGAAACTTCCAGGAGTGTTGGTGCAGGAGGCGCGTGAGCCACAAACACTGGTCTGACCAGAACACTCATTGTTGTCTAAAACAGGCAAACAGACGATCCAATATCACTGTAGGAGCTTAACATTACCAGAATTTCAAAATGAATGACCTTAAAACAATCTGTACGTTCATTTTGACACATTTCTTAGTTTTGCAGTTTTAAATACAGAAATTACAGCGAATGTTTTTAGATTTTAATTGTGTTTGTAGAGTAGAACCAGGCCTGTTCCTCTCCTAAGCTCACCTATACAGGCAGTCTGGTGCTGGGTGAACCCAGAGGGGCACTTGCAGTTAAACCCTCCGATGGTGTTCACACACAGGAACTGACAGTTGTGCTGCTTGGTGGAACACTCGTCCAGGTCTGGGGAAGGAAGAAAATACAATTATTTTTCAACCAAATATATTTTTCCCCATAAGCTCATGGTGCAGGGAAAGGAAATAGCCAGAGCCAGGTGTGGTACCAGGCCCAGGCCCAGAGCTAGAGTCAGGGGCAGGGCCCACCCACCTTTGCAGGTCTTGCCGTCTGGCTGCAGGGTGTAGCCTCTGGGGCAGGAACACAGGTAGCTGCCCTCTGTGTTCTTACACAGGAAGTTACACGGCTTGGGAGACTGGGCGCACTCGTCCGTATCTGCAAACAGCAAGCCATCATGAATGTGTCATCAGGGCTCTAACTTAAGACAGCTAAGGCCCTCAGCCTAGAACCAGTCAGCGGGAGAGAGTGGAAAGGAAATGGGTCGTACCAACGCAGGAGGTGCCGGTGAAGTCGGTGGAATAGCCCACGTTGCAGTGGCAGCGGAAGGAGCCGATGGTGTTGATGCACTGGCCGTTCTTACACAGGTCTGCCATCACCTGACACTCATTGATGTCTGGGCCCAGCAGAGACAAGGGAGGGGGTTAGAGAGATTTACACACACACACACACACCACACAAACACACACACACACACACACACACACACACACACACACACACCCTCACACACATCCTCACCCCTGCCGTCGGTGGTGTATCCAGGCCCCAGGGGACACATCCTCTTGTACTGCACAGTGCCGGGCAGGGGGCACAGCTCACACTGAGGCCCCCAGCCGCGGCCCGTGTTGCAGCAGCACTCGGACTTGGTCACGCTGTTTCGGTTGGTGGAGGACTGCTGGCACATGGTCTGGAGCACCTCCGAGAAGCAGAAGCCCTTACGGTTGTCTGACAGAGGGGAGAGACAGAGGTCATCTGTACTGTGGAAACACAGAGGTCCACAACACCCATTCTTGTGCATTGTTGCTTTTTTTGTATGTGTATCGGAGCCCCCTTCGGTGAAATCAATGGCCATCTCTCACCATGAGGCTTTTGAAAATGTGGGCATTAGGGAGAGAGAGGGTGTGTGTGTGTGTGTGTGTGTATGTGTGTGTGTGTGTGTGTGTGTGTGTGTGTGCCTACCTATGCACTCCGTTCCAGTGGAGCTGGCTTCAAAGCCGTCGTTGCAGTCGCAGCGGTAGCTGCCCACCGTGTTGACACAGCGGCCGTTCTTGCAGATGCCAGGCTTGGCACGGCACTCGTTCAGGTCTGCCAGGACCCGCCACAGAGGAGGAGATGAGACGAGAGGGGAACGGGGATACATCCTTTCAACAATATGTTCAGGATTCCACCCTTATGTGTTGAGGATTTTCTTCATCTGCACTTCTTGAGAGTGTGTGTGTGTGTGTGTGTGTGTGTGTGTGTGAGCCTCACCCATGCAGCCATCTCCGTCAGGCCTGCGCTGCATGCCCGGGGGACAGATGCACATGAAGGTGCCGATGAGATTCTTGCAGGTCATTCCCTTGGAGTCGCAGTCGTCCAAACCCTCGGAGCACTCGTCCTGGTCTGGAAGACCAAGACAGGGTAGAGTGAGAGGGGGAAACGGTGTCTAAAGTAGACTTGGATAACGATGATCATATAATTTTTGTAATAATATGATCATATAATATTAAGTTTGAATATGCATCCCATTCCTCCTGGACACAGTGGTGGTCAGAGACACGGAGGCAGAGGAGCGGCTCTTCACCTCGGCACATGCGGTGGTCGTCCCGCAGCACGTAGCCCGAGGGACACATGCACTCGTAGGAGCCAAAGGTGTTGACGCAGCGGAAGGCGCACAGCAGGGGGTTGAGGGAGCATTCGTTGATGTCTGGAGAGAGGAGGGGGCCCCGAGGGAAGGACCAGAACAGACAGACAAGAGGTTCAGTGTCTTTGAAATGAAGCCAACGGCATCCAACTTTTAATCACAGATCAAATCCCAAGCGGCATTGCTACAGAACAATACACTGCGTGAGACTGACATGTTCTTTATTTGTTCAATAAACAATGACCTCGATTCTTATTTGTACTATGATAGGGGCAGGGATTGTAGTGGCATATGACAAAAAATAACGCCAAACTCTCTGTTTAGATACTTCAGAGGGCAACCGTGTTTTTCCTCCATGGTGCAGCGTACCTTCACAGGTCATCATGGGCCCGGGCTCAAAGCCCTCCTGGCAGGAGCACTCGAAGCCCCCCACCACGTTGGTGCAGGTGCCATTCCCACACGGGTTGCCGATGGAGCACTCGTCCGTGTCTGGGGGAGGGGAGAGAGAGAGAGAGAGAGACAGGGGGGTCATATCCCTGTGCATCACTATGGTCCCTTTGGAAAGTCACGGGTCAACTTGAAACCAAAGCCGTGGGCCGGGACACGTGAAACGGCAGGAGGAGCCGACACAAAGAGCTGTGAGGCGGAGCGGGCGCTCTCACCGGTGCAGTGCACCCCGGTGTAGTCCAGGCTGTAGCCAAAGGGACACTCGCAGCGGAAAGAGCCGTCCGTGTTGATGCAGATCCCGTTCTGACAGACGCCCGGCTGGTCCAGACACTCATTCATATCTACACAGAGAGAGGCCAGGAGCAAAAAGATCAATGTCCACCTACTCTCATGGTCAGCCCTCATTGGCCGGTTCAAACATAGAACTGTCTATTGAAATGTCTCCAGACCACGCAAAGAAAAGGAAAAAGGGAGACGGTTGTGTGCGCTGTCACTCACCCTCGCGGGCGTCGCCCAGGCCGGGCAGGGCTCCGTGTCCGTAGGGACACAGGCTGTCAAAGGCTGCTGCACACACAGGAACACACAGAGGTCAAACACACAGACAACCCGTGACATGGGGGAAAAATAACAACTGAGGGGCTCTGAAGTTGATCTGAGTGAAAAAGTGCCACTGAGCGAAGTGTGTGTGTGTGTGTGTGTGTGTGTCTGTGTGTGTGTGTGTGTGTGTGCGTGTGTGTGTGTGCGTCACTCACCCTCGCTCTCGCGTGGGCACAGCTCACAGGGGTCTCCCCAGCCTTCACCAGGCATCTTGCTGCAGCAGCACTTGGCCTTGGTGAGGTTAAAGGCCTTGGGCACGGTGCACTTGCCGTTCTCAAAGTTGGTGAAGCAGAAGCTCTCCCTGGTGTCTGTAATCAGTCACACGTATCAGGAAAGACAGTAAAGATAGTTTGGTCCTAGGGCAACATTACAAAGAGGTTTTTCATTGGTGTTGATGTAGGCCTGGGACATTTGACAAAGCAGTACGACACCAGAAGACCACACTAGAGAAAATGGACAGTGTGTGTGTGTGTGTGTGTGTGTGTGTGTGTGTGTGTCTGTGTGTCTGTGTGTGTGCGTGTGTGTGTGTGTGTGTGTGTCTTACCAAAGCAGCGGCGTCCGTTGTCTGAGAGTACAAAGCCAGGCTGGCAGATGCACTGGAAGCTGCCTGGCGTGTTGGTGCAGGTGCCAAACTGACAGATGTTAGGCTCCACCTCACACTCGTTGATATCTGAGAGGAGAGAGATGGAGATATACATATAAGAGCGGGAATAAGCCATGTGTATCAGCCCATACAGTAGGAGTGTATGTGAGTCTGTATGTGGGTGTGTGTGTGCGTGTCCTACCTATACACTGGTCGTTGTGCACCTCGTATCCAGGTGGGCAGATACAGCGGAACGAGCCGTCCAGGTTCTGACAGATACCCGGAGAACAGGTTCCAGGCAGACTCACACACTCATTAATATCTGCAGGAACACACCGTCGGAGAGTGAGAGCGTGCACGACAACCTACTTACTATACCACAACAATAACATGCCTCTCTGTCACCGGGCTCTCAAATGGCTCCGTCCATGCTGTGCTCCACAGGGCTTATACGTGTGCGTGGTGGTTGGTGTCTCACCGACGCAGTTCTTCCCGTCGGGTGTGAGTTCGTAACCGTCCTGGCAGAGGCACTGGAAGGAGCCCAGGCCGTTGATGCACTGGCCGTGCCGACACACCTGGCCCTGCAGCGCCCCGCACTCGTCGATGTCTGGGAGGGAGAGAGGGAGCACAGCGCCACACGGCACGGCCGCCCGGTCAACACGGGCCACAGAAAGGATTCCGGCTGTTTGCCCCGCGTGTCTTTTTGAATACGATCTCTATTCCCTATAGTTCACTCGTAAGACTTATGCGTAAGTCACCAGTGCCACGGAAATGGTAAACCTTATTGCGATTAATATGAACGCTGAGTGTCCGTGGGCGCACGTACCCATGCAGTCGTTGTTGTGAGTGAGCTCAAAGCCGGGGAAGCAGAGGCAGTTGTAGGAGCCCACGGTGTTCTTGCAGGTCCCGTTGCCGCAGGGCTGTCTGTCACACTCGTCGATGTCTGCGGACACACGGAGAGAAGGACACGTCGTCACAACTCATCGGACAGGAGGCACGCCGCGAGTCATCGTCTCACGTGGAACGAATCAAAACAGGACGGGCGGTTTCACTTTGGGTTTCACACGGGCACGTTGCCCTTCTTACCCATGCACATGGTCTGGTCGGCGGTGGCTTTGAAGCCGTTGTGGCAGAGGCAGCGGTAGCTGCCCTGGGTGTCGATGCACTCGCCATGGCTACACACGTTGGGGATCTCCTGGCACTCGTTACGGTCTGAGGCACACCGAGAAGAGAGAGAGAGAGAGAGAGAGAGAGAGAGAGAGAGAGAGAGAGACAGAGAGAGAGAGAGAGAGAGAGAGAGTAACTTACAGCCCTCGTACATCTGGCATGTGTTTTTTCAGCACTACAGCACCGTAATGTTTCTCATACCAGTTCATATCATACCATACATATCGTCGGCTTTCTCACTCAGCTGGAATCCATCTCGCACTCTCACAATTTACTCTCCACAAGAGACGAGCACATTCCTCTTTAACCATCCACACAATAAATCCCTCTGCCACTCCCCCCCCCCTATTGTTTGGGGATGGTAAATCCCAGCAGGGCCTGTCACAGAGGCGAGACTCACCCACGCAGGCTCCGCTGGGGGACAGCTTGAACCCTGGCGAGCACTCGCAGCGGTAGCTACCGGGGATGTTGATACAGTTGGCGTTGCGCTGGCACAGGTTGTCTCCGCTGTTGCACTCGTCAATATCTGTGGGGATGCGGGGGAAAGGAGAAAACAGCCCCTATCAATCACAGATTCTACACGTGTCTGCTGGGAGCACACTGTGGCACGGCCATTAGAGCCAGCGGCAGGGAAGTAAACACCCCGCCGCCATTTTGGCTCTGAAACAACACCACTGGTCTCCTCGCTGCTACCAGGGTGATTGAAGGGTCCCTGGCAGTCAACTGTGGTCTTGCTCACAGAGCCAATATTCTTGTCTTTACAAGGGTATAATTCATGAGGGAGGGGGGCAGCCATAACTCTGCTGAGTGGACGGCTTGTAAAACTGTGGGACTGCGAGTCATTACTAATGGAACAAAGAGAAAGCCTTTATACTCCGGGTCACTCCCCAGCAAATGTGTGCGTTGTTATGTTGGTGGAAATCAGGTGAAAATAAATTCAGTCAGTATATGTGTGTTTAGGTTTCTGTGTGTGTGTGTTTAGGCATGTGTGTATGCATGTGTGTGGGTGTGTGTGTGTGTGTGTGTGTGTGTGCGTCTGTTTGTGTATGTGTGCGTGCACACTGGGACTGACCTTCACAGATGAGCAGTATGTTGTTGTAGCTGAAGCCCATGGGACATTCACAGCGGAAGCTGCCGATCTGGTTGATACACACTCCGTTGGCACAGATACCCGGGATCTCCCTGCACTCATCGATATCTGCATGGCAACAGCCACGTGAGGTTAAACGTCAACATCACTCAACCTCACATGTAGACTAGGGACTAGCATTCAAAGACACAACATTTAAACCGGAGTTCTTCGACATCAAAAACTAATTAGTTAGTGTGACCTTTGACCTTTAGGTAGACTCACCGATGGGCTTGCCCGTGTGGATGTCTATGATGAAGCCGGGAGCCTGGTTACCGCACAGCAACTGGTACTCAGCTGGGAACGAGAGGTAGGGGACTATCACTGCTATGAACATTGAGTTAGTGTGTATGGGCTTAATGTGTGTGAATGTGTGTGTGTGTGTGTGTGTGTGTGTGTGTGTGTGTGTGCGTGTGTCTTTGTGTGTATGTATGTTAGTATATGTTAGCGTGTACAGGCAGGGCACTCACAGGTGGCCGGCGTGGGACAGGCCTCACAGGGTTTGTTCCAGGCCTTGCCCACGTTGTAGGCACAGCAGCACATCTTCTTGGTCATGTTGAACGACAGCTCGTTCTCACACGTGTCGTTGAAGTTGCGGTAGCACACGCTCTTCCTCATGTCTGCGAGGGAGCCCCAACAAAGAGTGAATACAAAATATAGGTAAAACAACGACCATCCTGAACAAGTGTAGATGAGCGTAGATGTGGAGGAGCTCTGTCTCACCCATGCAGTTGTTTCCTCCGTTGACCTGCATGTACTCCGGGGGGCAGACACAGGTGTAGTTACCCAGGGTGTTATAGCAGGTACCAGGGCCACAGATACCGATGTGGGCCGTGCACTCGTCAATATCTACACACACACACACACACACACACACACACACACACACACACACAGTATTTAGATTCTCAACAGGCCACCAGGTGCTGAAGAAGGTTGTCAGTGCCACGGTTGAACCCTAGCCCCCCACCCCCCTTACCTTCACAGATGCGCGTCTCCTCGTTGAGGTAGTAGCCGGCGGGGCACTCGCACTGGAAGCTGCCAAAGGTGTTGACACAGTTCCCTCCCTGGCACAGGCCCGGCAGCTCCTGGCACTCGTCAATGTCTGAGCCACAGACACAAAGAACAGGGCTTCAGTGGAACCTAAATAGGCTTATCCGGGTCACGAAGCATGTTAAGGAGGAGCATTTGAAATGTAACAACGTGTCCTGTGATGGTGTCTGAGACCAGGCAGAGACAGAGACTGAGCCGTACCTTCCAGGATGACAGTGATGGGGTTAGGCCTGAAGCCTTCTCCACCAGGGCACAGGGTCTTGTACTCCGCTACATGCAAGCACGCACACACACACACACACACACACACACACAATTAAATTTTTCACCAGTTGATACAAGCTCCACAGGAAGTATAACATTCACTGCAAAATGTCAATCCATGGAACAGCGATCCCCGACAGGGCAATAACTAGAGGTTTGACGTTAGTGTACGCACTGGAGTTGGAGGCGGGGCAGAGTTCACAGGGGTTTCCCCAGGCCCCTCCCAGGGAGCAGCAACAGGAAGCCCGGGTCACTCCGACGCCAATCTCCGCACTACATGAGATCCCTCCGTCGCCACGCGCTAGCGTATCCAGGAAACAGTTCCCAACACGCGTGTCTGGGAGAAAGAAGCACCAACAATGTGTTTATTTTTCATCCCAGATAAAAGAGGTTTTTGGCTATAGATTCACCTCGCGGTAACAAGTGACACGAATGATTCAGTGTTATGCAGTTTGAAGAATTTGTCTTTTTATTTTCATTTGATCAAAAACATCGTCAAATGTGGAGATTGCAGGGACCAGGGTGTGATTGGCCTGCCGGCAGTCCGTTCCAACTCACCCACACAGCCCACTCCAGTGGGGTTGAGCTCAAAGTCAGGGGGGCAGTTACAGAGGTAGCTGCCCGGGGTGTTCACACACAGCCCGTTGATACAGTTTACTGGGTCCGCACACTCGTTGATGTCTGCAACACACACACACACACACACACACACACACACACACACACACACACAGAGCCACACGCACAAACGCACAATCAATATCCATCTCACACACAGTGGCGGATGTAAATCAAGTGTTCTGGTTGGCACTTTTTCCCTTTATCTATTCATCTGCTGGTCAGACAGGTGCCTCTTGTAAATGCCACACACCTGCAGTGTCGGCACATTTTGTGAGTGAGCGATTGAATGGAGCAGAGCGGCAGGAAGAAAATAGAGACCACAGTTTGATTTAACGCTCCCAATGGCAGCTGTAAATATAACTATATGGAGGCTGCCTGGCTGGAACAGAGACCTATCAAGGTTGCTAGTTTGGTATGTACATGGGGTAGATAAGCTGAAATGCCTTTAACAGAGGTGATTTCACAGGGCTCTACATTAGGGGCTCTAGAGGTGGGGATGCTGACCGGTGCAGTTCCCTCCGCTGCGGTCCAGCTCGTAGCCGTCGTCACACACACAGCGGAACATCCCCGGCAGGTTCTGGCACGTCCCGAACACGCAGATGTTCTGGAAGTTACACTCGTCTATGTCTGTTAGGGGGTAAGAGACACTGGCGTTACTCGCTGTGTTTTCGTACAGAGAGAGAGAGAAAGAGAGAGAGAGAGAGAGAGAGAGAGAGAGAGAGAGAAAGAGAGAGAGAGCAAGAGAGAGAGAGAGAGAGAGGGAGAGAGAGAGAGAGAAAGAGAGAGAGAGAGATCATCTAAACAGTGAACAGAGCGGAACAAGAGGCGATAAACCAAACACACACAGCATGATGCCTCCCCCCAGGGGACATGACGTGCTCTAAGGTGCGTGGGAGGCGGTGTTGTCCCGTTTGCCAGTGACTGTACCTTGGCAGGCCTTGCTGTCCTCCGTGGGAGTGAAGCCCATCTCGCACTCACACCGGTAGCCCCCCGGAGCGTTCAGACACTGGCCGTTCTCACACAGGTTCACGTTGTCCGCGCACTCGTCCATGTCTGCCGGGGCAAAAGAGAACCGTGTCGCGAATAAGATGGCGGTATTGACATTCAGTACGTTAGTAAAATACGGTCACTATACTACAGTCACTGTGTAGTGTCGTCCCTGTGTAGTGTTGTCACTGTGTAGTGTTGTCCCTGTGTAGTGGTGTAACTGTGTAGTGTTGTCCCTGTGTAGTGTCGTCCCTGTGTAGTGTTGTCCCTGTGTAGTGTTGTAACTGTGTAGTGTTGTCCCTGTGTAGTGTTGTCACTGTGTGGTGTTGTCCCTCTATAGTGTTGTCCCTGTGTAGTGATGTCACTGTGTAGTGTTGTCCCTGTGTAGCATTGTCCCTGTGTAGTTGTGTAACTGTGTAGTGTTGTCCCTGTGTAGTGTTGTCCCTGTGTAGTGTTGTCCCTGTGTAGTGTTGTCCCTGTGTAGCATTGTCCCTGTGTAGTTGTGTCACTGTGTAGTGTTGTCACTGTGTAGTGTTGTCCCTGTATAGTGTCGTCCCTGTATAGTGTCGTCCCTGTATAGTGTCGTCCCTGTATAGTGTCGTCCCTGTATAGTGTCGTCCCTGTGTAGTGTCGTCATTGTGTAGTGTCGT
>JAVQIZ010130088.1:0-27044 GCA_036023535.2 Galaxias brevipinnis | reverse complement strand
AATTAGTTCTTAATCTTGTCTCATTTGTGCTTGTTTGTTTCTGACTTCTTGCTCCTAAAAGCCTTTTAGGAGCAGAAGAAGGGAAGTAAAAGAGAACTTGATTTTGAGACTTGGATGAGCTTGCCAAAAAGCACTTAAATACTTGGAGATACAAATTAGACTCATCAGAAAGAATTCTAAGAAATCCTTTACTGATTAGTTTAAGACAATGTGATACCATATGTCATCCTTTCTCCTGAAGAGATTCTGAGAGGTAAGAGACAAAGCTCAGTCTCATTTAAGTATCACAAATGTCTCTTTTGTGTCTAGGAGGAAAAAAAAGAGACCACATTTTTGGATTTTGCTTTCCTATGGGTGCAGCTGATCATAACGTGTCCTCAGGTGTCATTCACCAATGAGAAAATACCTATTGCAATGACATAGTATGTGAGGAGTACGCTAACATCTATTGTAAGAATTGTAATAGTTTGAATATAGGTAAAACACTCACCAAATATATGTCTCTTTGACCTACTAGATGACTAAACACTTGCAAAGCCATAAATACTATGAAAAAATTAGCACAGCATTCACACGGTGTCTGGTTATTTAATTAGAATAGCATTGGAATGACTTGCCTAATGAGAAGGGATTACACACTTCACTATCAGGGCCTTGAAATGAATACCTTGAGCGTGTTGGCTTACAGCCAGAGGTTGAACCCATGGAAATGCATCTATCTCACTGGAAATGCAGAAATGTACATTATGCTCACTTGCAGTGTCACATTATGGAAAAAGACCAAAATGAAAAATTTACGTAATGGGGATATGCTCAATGAGACCGTATGCTTGTGGAATTACTCACTATAGGTTACTTACGCATGTAAAAACAACTGCCATTGGAACTAATTATTCGCTAACACATTTGAATGGGGAGTCATTCATGAGCTTTGAATGAGCAGTGAGCCGTTTTATTATTCAGTCAACAGAACATCTTAGATCTGCATAGTCAGAAATTAGCCATGGCAGTTGAACTCACTGATTTTGACCTGAAACCTCTGGTTAAGTTTTTATTTCTGTCAAAAATCTCTTGTTAAATGTTCGTTCGGTATAAAATATTTCATTAAAATATTATTTCACATTATTAATGCCTATTCTTCTTGAAACAGAAGCGTGCAAACCTGAAATGAGGCAAAACAAAATGTCAAAAAGGTTGTTCCTTCATTCACTGCCTTTTGTGCTCCAGAAACATCAAAAGCAGCTGGCAACAAGGAACTCAGTAAACAATTCATTAAAAGTGGAGACCTGCCCTCATCCACAAACATGCTCCGCTCATCCCACACAGAGAAATAGAAAAACAAGACAAACAAATACAAAGAACCTCGTCTAATGATCTTTGGAGTTTCTTTTCTCATGGAGATCCCATTTAGACAAAACAACAAAAGAAAGATTCAAAACGAAGTGACAAACACAAACCAAGCAAACAGATGAGAGCAAAAGTATGAGTGAGACACTTTTCCAGAGTTATTGCCATTGGGACATAAGCAGGGAGTTGCCTGGATTAGCTAGGAAGCCGTTTTTTCTTGACAATGTTCACTAAACTACAATAATAACAGTAAATTCTGTGAAAATAACCAAGTAAGTATTTTTCACTTACATATTTACGAGAGGGCAAGCTGTAACAGGTCTGTTTTCAACCTGTAGTTAGTTACATGCTAATGAAAGTGTCTGGCAATGTCCATTACGTCATCACAGTTAATTCTGTGTAGGAATTTGCATCTGGGTTGTTTATCTGTTGGGAAAAGATCAGGCCACTATTTAGCCAATTAAACATGTGTATAATTGGATGGCCTGGATATTTTGACAGGACCTAATAGGGTGGACACAGGTGTAAAGATGCTCTCCTTTTCCACGAGGGTGTGCTGGGAGTCGAACAAATGACAGTTTAGACCTCTAGCGATCTGGGCTGACAGATATAAGCACATGAAGATACGGATGCCACTGCCTGCCTGTCAAGGAAGCAACCCTCTCCACAGGGTTCATGTTGTCCCATGAGGAAAAGTCACCATGTAGTGATTAAACACCTACTTAGCCCCACCTTTCTGCTGCTGTCATACATGTGTGTGTTCTGTGTGTGTGTGTGTGTGTGTGTGTGTGTGCGTGCTGAAATATTACTGTGCTAACAAATGTCTTGTAATTTGTGGGTTTTGACAATCAAGAAGTACACACTTTGTGAGAGTTTTATATTGGTCTTTATATGTTTTGGAAGAATATAGCCTAACTTTCATCGTGTTTTTGTTTCAATCCCAGTGTCTTGCACAAAGGGTGGTGGTTGGGGTGGGGGGGTGGGGGTGGGGGGTATGGCCTGAGAAAAGGTTAAACATTGAAATAGAGATGACAAGTCCTAAATAGATGTCCTCTAGATTCCTCCTGCAGATATGGTCCCCTATCAGAGTTTGTCTGTGGACGGTGTCCTTCACCTCCCAAAGGGGAGGCTCTGGCAATTATGAGGGAAGAAATCTGTGACAGGTAATGGGATTTTCTGTGCTCTTAAGGATTATTATGCCTCTCAAGGGATGTGCAGGTGGTATAATACGATTTCCTTTGGATGATAAGTACATCATTTATATCTTTAGATCTGATCTTGCCCTCAATATGATACAAAGAAAGATAGAGTCCTCACAGACCTTTTTTTTTTTTTCAATCAGAACATCCTTGAACATTTGTTCCCCTGTATAAGCAGATGATATATGACATACTTTCTCTGGATATTAAGATTGATGTCTAAGGACATTGTATAAATATGTAGTTATGGACATTGAATATGTTAATCATACACATTTTTTTAGTATGCCTGTAAAGTGTGTAAATAAACTACGTCATCAAGAATTAAGGGAAACCTTTAAAGATGAGAAAGAAACGCAATATAAAATGACTTAGTCCTTAATCAGCTTGATCTTACACTCAAAATCTCAGGGAAATCTAACCTTTCACTGAGGTTAAATTAATTGGGAATAAATCCTATTAAAAACAAGCATTTGTATGCAAAAGGTTATATTTCTCTTATATGTTGAGGGTCAAACTAAAAGATCAAACTGAAAAACAACAAAGCCACTTTTCATAGTCTTTCTTGCTAATCTTAAGGGCACCCACTATTCCTGAAGGCACTGTAGACTAGTTTGAATGTATTGTATAGTGCATATTGTTGACTGAATGTATATTGTTGTAATAATATTCACAAATTTACAAAACCTCTAATTCAGTCAGACAAATCTCCGTCTTTATGCATTTATCAGTTTTGGCATCGTTGAGTCTGCTTCATATTGAAGCTCCCCGCTGTGCATATCTGGAACAACATCCTGAGGTAGGGATCACACATACATTGATCCCCCTTTTGGACACATTAGCAGAACATATTAGTAGACCCAATGTGGCAGTTGGGGAGGAGGGAGGAGCATTTCCTATCAGCTCATCCAACAAGCACAGAAACTAGCTTTGACATCAGGTCATATTAATACTTTCCCCTCCTTCATGAGCTAATATTTGATTGTGAACAGCAGTGTTAGTGATAAGTGTGTGTGCAACACGCTGTTCACTTCAAGTTATCTTCCTGAACTTTATCTGGTGCTCCATGTCTTAAAGACCTGATTTGTGTGTCCAATTCTGAATGTACATGGATAACATAATAATAATAATAATAATAATAATAATAATAATAATAATAATAATAATAATAAATCAATCAATCAAATATTCAAGTATTTTTTGCCTTGTTTCCTTTTGTATTTTTCAATTAATCACAGACTGTCAATATTCGAAAAGGCAGCTAGATTATGCAACATTTTAAACTGACTACAAGTACTTTATAACAGGTATTAATAAGATTGCATAATCTAGATTACATTATATCCTTACAATACCAAGTTACTAATATGTTCTAATATTTAGTGATGTCCATTCATTCAATGTTTCTTTATGAGTACCCAAGGGTAAATTTGTTGTGCAGATGGTAGTTTCAGCATTCAGTTAAAAGACAAAACATCACACTGACACACATTGTGCGGACATCAAAACAAACACATTAGAACAAGTTATCAACTTAAACATCATAAAAAGCAGTCTATTTTCAAGGGGATGCTTCCTAATCTTTGGTTATAGGCCTACTACCTCAGATTAAATATTTGAGTCTTATTTGTATGGATTATTTTCAATTTATCTTTTAGATCATATTTTCCCTTGAAATCCTTTAAGTAAATGAACATGGCTATAGCAGAGCTCTGTTTGTAAACATTCCCCCATGTTATCCCTCTGCTAATGTTCTAACAAAGCAGTTGCTGCAAGAGCTTGTCAGGAGGATTGGACCAGCAGGTGAGAAGAAGCTGATAGGGATTTGTAGCACTTGAGAGAAACGTTGTTCGGCTGAGAGAAAGCGATCTGTCAGCTGAGCTGGAGAATGGCTTTTAGAATAAGATTTATTAATATGATTTGCATGAGAGATTTGTGTCTTGTCAATTTCAAAGGCATCTGCTGTGGTTACGAAATTTGAAGCAACATTCTCTTTGATCAAGGAAAGATTTATGTCAGCTGCACAGCTTGCAATTGTTATCACACAAACACACAGATGCAAGTACTTCCTCAAACCCGGAGGAAGCAAACACACAACTAAACTTAAGGTGAATGGAGAGAGAAGGTATGGAACCGTTTCTTTCCTCATTAGCAAACAATGACTGGTTGTAGTTTATAGGCCAAAATCAGAATACACATTGTTTGCTGCACGTTTTTTGTTGACATATGCTTGCTGCAGGAAAAGCTAAATTGGGTCGGGGACGTCAAATTGAAGGAGATTCACAATCTCCAATGGAACGTAACGGTTGATGTGACTTTAACATGCAAGGAGGTTTTCCCAGAGGTTCACTGATATTCTTACCGTTATCCAGGTTGTCTGTGGTGACTCTGCTGTGTGTGCACAGGACTTGTACAGTTGGGGTTGTGCACGTTGTATCACATTCCACCTTGCATAACAGTGCGAGAAACCTTTCAAGCGGTTGACTACATTAGCGGGTTCAATTGGGTATTTGGCAATCGTAATTCAGGTCGACGCCAAAGCGAATTTTGTTAATCTCTGACAAACATTACGTATCCACTGTGCCATATATCAATGCAAGCAGGATGAATCTGTAGTGAGTCCAACAGAAAGCCTAATCTGACACAATCAGCTGGTGGCTGTTCTGAGATAGACACTTCTTATGATTCATGTGTATGCATGTACCATCTAACGCATGCCTGGTGCCTAACGATATCGTTTTGGCCCGCCTATCACAGGGCTCAGTATTTATTGTACACTGTCGAGATATTAACCGGGGGAGGAGACCTCCGGAGTAGACCAGCCCATAGCACGGATTTTGTAATGCGAGTACAACTTTTAACTACATAAGTAGCCTAATCCTTTTACAATTGTGGGAAAACCGAAATGGAAGCGATTGAAATATGGGGCTCGGTTAGGTTTTACAGCACATTCACAAACATTACATTTACTTATTCAAGTAGGCACCAGCGGTAGCACTGTAAAGAGACGCCAATTTATTTTGGCCATATACATGTGTATGCAATGTAAGGTCAGTTCAAAGTTCTGAAAATACAGATGACTAATATGAAGACGTGCGGCCTGGGCATTAAAGGCACAACACTGCCATCTAGTGTTGTGAATGATGGATTGAGCTGGCATATTTTTATAGTCTGTAGTGTCTTAAATTGTTACCAGTTTCACAGCTACATATTTTGAAGTCTAACAGTGCCATATGATTTAGGATATATGAACCTAGGATAGTTCTTGGACGCTAGTTTAGTCAAAACTAGATTCTAGCGTAGAAAAAAATATCACCATTTACACAGGTAATTAATGTAGAAACTGTGATTTACAATTTGACAAAAATATAGCGTTTAGAGATAGAATTTAATACACTGAAATTCAACGTGTTTAGCTTCTATGTTAATTGTATTTAAAAATTTCTAAAATTATGTTCAGGGTAAAACTGCCAGCAGAGGGGGTCAGCAACATTTAAATCCTCATCGGCTCCGTTACTGTTTGACCAGCAGGTAGCGTAGGGGACAATTCTTTCAAATGCTTCCAAAGTCCCCAGAAATATAGATACCATATATTATTATATGAATAGACGTGTTTTTACTCACAACTTATAATAATTTGAGCCAAATATCTAGTTATGAATAAAATAATATGGCACTTATACACCAATACTTTATTCTGTTAGCTATATGAAGGACTGTGATTAGGAATAACAAAAAGTGACACATTTCGTTTGAGTACAATAAAGACCAGCTTTATTTCGTCACCATAAAGAATCAAATACATTTTATTAAAAATTAAAGTTGTGGTGCCATGGCGACCTTAGAAACAAGGAGTTAGCCCCCAATTCTGAGCTCCATAATGTGCAGACATGACATCAGTGGCACTCTTCCTCGGTTTGTGGGCTTATATAGTGTTCACTCAGTAGGGGTGAGGCCTAGAAATTATTTTTTACAGTACATAGTCAGTGTCAACAAATATAGTTTTCACATCATTGGCAAGTGAAATGAACAAGTTGCCTAAAGATAATTATTCAGAAATAAATCTGACTTTCTTTGATGTTAAAGGTATTGGCTAAATTACCTTTTATTAAACTTTTTCCTCAACAACAAATGGAACCTATATGTCTGCTCTTTCACCAAATAAAGCTATTAACTAACTATACATAATATTAAGCATAGTGGTATTTGTCTTTGCTCAGGGAATAGGGGAACATTTTTCTGCCACGGAATACATTAAGCTTTAAGGACCAGTAGGATTACCGTAAATTCACTTCTGTAACAGGTAATCAAAAACAATATAATAATACATCGAAGTTTTCCACTCATTATTTCTCGCAACACTGTTTTTACATCAGCCTTATCAGTAAAAATGTTTGTCAAACACTGTCCTCATAACGATGCAAAACTCGATCTGTTGTAACTACCACTCAAATCATATGTGACCTGAGAACCAGAGAAGTCTGTGAAGTAGTTAGGGAAGGCCAGCGTACACAATGTGGTATCCTCTAAAGGGTTTGAAACGGATGAGTCTGAATGTCCGTATACCGGGGGTGGCACCGGGCCCGAACGCATGCCCTCCCCTGCCTTCTTGGAAGCACCAGTACATGTACTCCAGGGCTCGGTATACAGGAAGCCCCCTACTAAATGATGAGGGTTGTAGGGCTCCGGGCCTACCATCTCAGGCTGCAGCCTGACGGGCATGCTCTGAAAAAGGTCCTGCTCACTGACCATGTTGCTGTATTCCGGTCCCAGCAGCTCAAAGAAGTCTGCGGCCTCAGGGTTGCCTCTCTCCAGGTCCTTCAGAGTCATGCCGGACGTGGAGCTGACTTTGGAGGAACAGTTGGCCGGCTCTGTGAAGAAAGAGGGGGGCAGGTTTCGGTGCCTCAGCGGCTTCTTGGCTTTTTCTCCTCGAATGTCTTTCACAGGGTTGAAGAGGGCTGCCAAGCTCTTGGTCTGTAAATTGGCTTGAACACCATCCCGCTTGGGCAAAGTCTTGCCATGGAAAGGGCTGGGCTGAGCCAGAGGAGAGCCCTGTCTCCTGGCAGGGGCCTCTGAGGCAGCTGCTGCTGCCGCTGCTGCCGCTGTTGTTGTTGTGTTGTTCTCTGGTGGGGATATAATCCCAGTGCACCTTTTAATCTGCTTTTGGAGATACTTGCGGTGGTTGACTTTCCTCTTGGACTTCACAGGTTTATCCAGGGCCAGCTTGATGTTGCTGGAGGCCGTGTCGATGAAGCTCAGCAGGTCCTTGGTGGTCTCTCTGTAGTCCCCGCCGTCGCTCTCTGCCTCGCCCAGGAGACCCCCGTCCAGACTCTTCTCCATGTCGTACTCCATCACGGACCCCGGGAAACAGATGTTCATGAACTGGGGGTTCATGATGGCTGTTTGAACAGCCATTCCTTGACTACCTGTCCAATGGCTTTACCAGTGGCAACTGTGGCAGTGAAACCCACCCCCAAATAAGGTGCCTCATCAAAGCATGCTTTCTTTTTTTATTCCGGGGCAGCTTTCAAACCCTTGGTTGTGATGGTGCTTACGGGCATGCTGCTTCTTAACACACGCCTAAGTAGCACTGAGGGAAAACTGTTTGAGGAGAGAGGGGAGATCTTTCAGGGGGCTGGACCAATGATGTCAGAACATCAAAGAGGAGGGGCAGAAGGGCCGCAGGACTTAACTCTTTGCTTTCGCCTGACCACCTGCAACTAAGAGGGATTTGTCTGAGATTCCCTGCTGTGTCAAAAGACAATGGCCTCCCCGCTAGAACTCTCCCTCTCCAGTTTAACTGCTTATGTGTGCTGTGAACCCAAAACCTTCTCTTGAAACTGGAGGATATTACTGTGACCACACAAAACTTCTGAGAAAGGGTGTTATGGAAATACATCAAATGCAGAATAAAACTATGCACATACTTTGAAATTTGTAGAGATTGAGTTTATAATAAGATTAACAAATTAGAATATCAGTAGTCAAACACTCTTAACAAGTATTTTTTGTACATTTCAGAATTGTAGAATAGAATAGAATCTAACTGCATTCCATTGGGAAACCAATATTATGATTTTGCAGTACATGTTAGAATGTTCATCTATATTGTTATTTCACACCATGCTGTCTTGAGTCAACAAGCAGTTCAAAAGTGAGAAACCAGTAGTTTTTTCTTTTTTGGTTTACTTCTTCACGCTAGAAACAAACCATACTTTGGGTGTGCAGTGGCCAAGTGTTTAGAACAAGGATTCCATATGGGAAAGTCTCGGTCCTCGGGTGTATGGCAATATTTGAGGGAATCTTCCAAACTAGTTTCTTGTGTCTTAATCTGCTCATGGTGAGAGTTGATTTCTTGTGAATTCCCGGACCATTGGGAATTTCTGCCCCGTCCTGACAACTATTATGGGCTGTCTTTGACATACAGCCCTACAGGGTCTAAATAGCCTCTATTCTTCCCCTAGCCGTGAATGGGAGCTTTGTGCCAGAGATTCATTAAAGTGCACCTCACAGCCCCTTCGTAAAATGGGTCTCAATAATGAACAGTCGATTTAACTAGAAAAGCTGCCGGAGCTGTTAAATTAAAGGGGAATAAAGTCCAGTTCAGGATCAGTGTGCCAGAAGAAATGTTGACCTTAAGAAATCCTGGGTATGAAACTTCTGTTGTAAACAACAATGCAGTTAGAGGGAGCCTCTTGGCTAACAGTGAAAACGCTGGGAGATATGCTGTCCAAAGTCTTGAAAATGGTGCCATACAGCGTTTATCCTGATTTAAGTGGAACTTCTAAGAAGGAAAATCAGGCTATTCTTCAAGGCTATTGCTGAGCTCACTTGGCTGTACATGGAGCGAGGGCAAAGTACTCAAATGTAGTACTAACAATAAAAAAAGCTTTCATAATAAGTTGTAATAGCTAACATTTTGATTAAAACAAAATACAAGGCTGCTTTAGTTTGTCCCACCCATGTTGCTATATTCACTGTATGAAGAGATCTGTGACGGCTTATACTTTTTTTTGGGCTTATTATTCTTTCAGCTTGTCCACAGGAACCAAAAAGAAAAGCTATATTCTCCCTTTAAAGGAAACCGGAATTCCTTTCCTCTCTTCTTATAAGTGCATTTCGAGGTGAGGCAGTGAATCATTTAGAGTCGGAGGGAGGAAAATGCCTAAGCAGTGAGGGAGCGGGACCGTTAAGAAACTCTTTATTCTTATGTAAATTCCTTGGGAGAAAAGGGACAGTGAAACTGATAGCACTGATCTAATTATCTGTGGCCTAACACAAACCCCAGCCTGAAAGAGACCCCAAGAAAAGCTGGAACTTGGAGGCCAACAAAAAAGCTACCAAAACAAAGAACACTGCGATTCTGCTTATAGTTTTCTTATTTCACAAAATAATATAATCATCCATAAATCATCCATTAGAGACAACAAAACCTGAAATAAACTAAACATGTGATTATCAATCCCGATTTTTGGATAAAAATAAATAAATACATAAAAGAAGAAAATATTGTGAAGACTAAAAATGGTAATCATACCATGAAATCTCTATCAATGCCATGTTCTTGGCTGACTGTTGGGCTTTTGACCACTGCTCAGTCCAACTTCTCCACACCCCGTTAGCTGGGGAAGCACTGGCTTGGCACTGTGACATCATCGCAGAAATGGCGGATACATCCCCCTCTTCACGGCTCCGAGGCTTTGGCTTTTGTACCGCTGGGTCATTCACGTCTCAGAGACTGACGCTCAGATTCCGGAAGCCGGTCTCTATAGCCACATAAAGGGCAATAGGCTGAGAGGGGGTGAACTGCTGTGGCACAGTGACCACAGAAGAAAAAAATATCAGCACAATCGACCAAGAACCCATAGAGGTTTTGGTTCACATGAATATGCCAGACTTAACCCTTTTCAAGAGTTTTTTCGTTTCGTTATGTTTTAATCAAATTACACAAACAGCATCCAAAAAGGGACTGAAAGAGGTTAACATCTCAAATGTGCATGATCAAAGGAAATCTATTTAGGAGAAAACATCATTAAAATCGTCTCGAGCCTTCCCCTATGTTGGTTCCCACAGCTGTGAGCGAGCTGTTAAGTACACACATCCATATTGTGGAGATAATGTTCAGACAGAGCCTACCACGACCTTTCCTCACCCTGGGTTTTACTTCGTCAGCAGCAGCACCCATGCCCCCCTCCACCCCCCGGAGGCAGTCAAGCAGGGGCACCCCAAAAGCTGTCCCCACGGTCCTCGCAGCAAGGCAGGGTACAACACACACACACACACACACACACACAGTCTTAATCTCTTCCCACTACTGTGTGGTCCCTGTCTGTGCAGTGACACACTCTGGGCCCTGGGGTCAGCACAAATACTAACAACACCTCTGATTGATGGCAGTGTCAGGAGGAGAGAGAGGAAAAAGGGCGGGGGGAAATTAATGACGGCTCCAAGTCCTGAGAAAAGTTGTAAAGTAAGACCTCCTTTTTCCTCCCCCATGTTTATCGCTGTTTTCTTTAGAATAAATCTGTTTCAGACCAAAGTCTCTCAAGCTGCTGCAAAATCTGTCTCCGTGTGCCTCAATAAACATTTATCTGAATACAGCAACAACATGTGTGCTGTGTAAAAAAATATTAAAAGGTGTAAAATTCTCAATAAATATATAACTTCAATTTAAATCGAATATCAAAATGTTAAATACACAATTTACATTTTGCTGATTGGCTGGTGTCCCTAGTAGAAAATGTCCACAAATATTATTTGTGTGAGAATAAGATTATTCTCGCTCAAGTCTTTCCATTCAAACAGACATAAATAAACGTGACCTCAAAAAAGCAGTGACTTTGTGGTGAACTACAAAAGACTCCTTCCACCACCCTCTCCTCTTCCCATCCACCGCGCCCAGCATCCTCCTGCCTCACTGTTAACCTTCCATCAACCCCTCCATCCCTCTCTGGCACCCCACGTGCAGTATTAATAATATTACTAGCAGGAGGGAGCCAACCAGGGACCATAGGCTGTCTTGGTACAGCAATTTAGAGCCTTTGAGGCAGCCAGGAAATGAATAGAAGCCAGGGAGGGAGTCCTACAGGTTGGTCCACATGGGGCAAGGTCACCGGGCATTGGAGCAAAAGTCTCCCACCAGTCTCGTTATTGGCCTTCACAGATTGGTATTTTATTAAAGCATAAGCACACGCAATTGTTCTGACTTGGTGGAGGACTTTCTGAAATACTCCAGCCTTTTCCTGCTTTGTACTTTCAGTGCTGTTGTATTGCTGAATGGCTGATACCATAAATGATACCATAGCTTTAACATAAACAAAGAAAGAACAAATACGTTTAATAATACTGGAGTTTTAATTCAAAATTGTACAACATGTAAGGAAAAAGGATTAGCATCTTTTGCTTGAGCTGCATGATATTTTACAACTCTGAAGAGACACAGCAGGGTCCAGCCCTTATTCTCTAACCAAATAAAAAGCTATGACCTTTTTCAACACAGGTTGGTGAGAAAAACTGGACAAAAAATTGTCGCAAATAGGATTTTCCTGAGAATTGTAAGCTTGCCATTATTGAGTATATTTTTGTGCATACTGCACTTATTTATTGAGATGACAAAACAAAAGCTGAATTAAATGTTTCCTATCCATGCAAAAAAGAAAATTGAGAAAACATTAACTAGTTATTTGAAAACTTGAATTATTTAGTAAAAACATCTCTATAGAATTTGTGCTTTTACTTCATTCTGCCATAGATTATCTTTGGCACATACCGCCGAATACAAGCTGCATAATCGACTGATATTTTCAGCTAAAGTTTTTTTTCCAGAATCAGAAAGGAAAAAAAAAACACTGATCAAATCATATTTAGTAAAGTTCAAACAAAGACACCTCTGATCACATAATAAAAAGATTTTCAACCACACTGATTTCAACACAGAAAAAACTCAACTTTGGCACGCATTACAGGACACTCCACCTAAGTGATTGGTAGCCAACACCTGGAAGTCTTTACAGCCTGTTGGTGTGAGAGTTCAGCAGCACCTTGTCGTAGGGGTTCATTCACAACTCACAGTGCCTTCTTTGCTTGTCTGATCCACTTTTTAAAGTACTCCACCTCCAAAGCCCGGGCAGCGAGGACAGAGTGGGGGTCGTATGCATTATTGTAGCGCAGGTCCAGGTGATGGGCTCCATTGGGAATCACTATGGCAACCAGTGAGTCGGAAATGTTTCGGGTAACTCCGCCACCTGACCACGGGTCGAGACCTCCATTACTGAAATAAAGCAGCAGAGGAACAGCAGAAGGGCCCATCAGATAATGAGTAGTAACATAATTAATGATACTTGAATCATTATAGTCAGCATAGGCTGTGCACAAAATTCTTTTTTTTTCTGAGCTTGATTTATGAATAAAAAACATATGGTTAACCTAAAGATGATGTTGCTGTGCGATGCAATGTCCATTCCCCCATAGGACGTCTGTGCCCAATCGGGCCGCGGCCTGACTCCAAACAGCAGGTTGCACTCGTCTGAGAAGGCCTGAAAGTTCCACTCCTGGGGCTCAAACATGTCCTGAACGCCGTCTGTACACATTGGCATCACCATCTCTGTGCAAGCCTGGGGCCAACAAGGGAAAAGATACAGCTAGCCTCACACAAAGCCTGTCTCTCTGTCTGTGTCTCTGCCTCTGTCTCTGTATGTTTCTGTGTCTGTGTCTGTGAGACACAGCACATTGATTCACTTTGAGAATGCTGAGCAAGCTAACAGCACATCAATCATAGAACAACTCTTGAAAAAGAAGATGAAAATAAGGGAAATTTTTTAAATATATTACGAAACACTGTTGAAGGGAGGTTATGAGTGATGCACTTATGAAAATTACATTGAGTTTTCTTATGGGCACCTGTTGTCAGAACATTTGATTTAACCTAATGTATTTTTTACCTGATAGTACCAGCCCATGAACCCAAGGTTTCCAGTGGCTGTCTGGGAGGTGTTGAGGCAAGGAGTATTTCCTGTGTAGTTATAATACACCCTCGCCGCTTGGGAGATGCCATGCAGCAGCTGGTAGTCAGACACTGTGGGCTCAAAACCCAGGTGCTTGCAAACAACCTGGCCAAAGAAAATGTACAAAAAAAAAAAGCACAACGCAGTGATATTTTGTTATGGAATCAGTTATGAATTGTTCTGAAGATGTACTGATTGCATTAACTATACTTGTATGTGAATAACATAGATAGGCCTAGTGTTGTCTTGGTTAATACTTCCAAACACTAGGTTTACAATAAAACATCCCAACAAAAATGTTTTAGAAACAAAAGATCCAGTTCTATTACATATAAACTGCTTACAAAACTTGTTTTCATGGGGCCAGTAAATGTCCTTTTACCCAGAAAATGGTGGCGCCTGATTAGCATATGAAATTGAGTGGAAAGACACTAAGCCTAACTTGAATTTATTGCTCCAAACTTGGCGTGAGAGGAAGCACATTTTGTTCGGCCATGCATGAGGATTGGGAGATATAAAACTTGACGTGGTTTCTCCACCCCTTTTTCCAAGTACAACATTCACATCAACAGAGTTTAAATTCACACTGCTAAAATAAAATACAAACATTTAAGAAATTAGAGAATGTTATCTTTTGTTAGAATTGTTTGTTTTCTCTGTAGTTACTGCACTGGTAGTTGTTATGGTTGCGGCACAACAGTTGGCTGTCGCCGTAGTCGCTGTACTCTTTTTAAGTGAAGAGACTGTGCCTGCTTGTTTTGTAGGGTTGGAGGGGAGCTGTGTGGTAGCGTGGGGTCTGTTACTAGGGCTTTTGTCTGCAGTCTGGGAGGAGGAGGTGGTCGATGGATGAGGAGGGCTACCGACATGTCCGACCGCAGATTTATACCGCGGAGGGGGAAAAAAATGCAATAGCTCCAAAGCATCTTCTCTCTACTTTTCAGATGGGATTAAGCTTATACGTTCATCTCTGCCAACAGATTTCCCCCTTTTAAGCCTTCAATACCCCCTTCTCACAGTCACTCAGATAATCACATTAGCTTTGTCATTAGAAAAAGCTCCTCTTTGCGCCCACTGCCTAAACCGCTTACACCACCCATAGGGGTCGCATACATTACAGGCTGTGAGCCCCCCAAAAAAGCTCAAAATGGCCATTTAGTGTTTATCTCACCCAACCTGTTGCATCCAAAGCCATTCTGTGACTATACACATTTCACTTTATAGTTTAATGAAAATGAATGAAAAACAGCAACAGTCACTCGGATAAATAATGACTAAACACGTTGTTAATAGCTACTGTATCCATTAACTATACTGGGGGGATAGCCGCAGGAGGGTGAGCAAGCACTAGAGAGTGGTTAGGGTCAATGGGGGGACTAGGTTTGTTCACGTGACGTGCAGAGAGGCACAAGTACAACGTGCTGTATCCATGTCGATTAAGCTTCACAACACAGCCTCTGTTTATTCCCACAATCTCATCAACCCTAATAACAGTTGTTAATTTTACAACAGAAAGGAGAGCACAGAAATAGAACAAAAGGGGTTTTCCACACCTGTAGGTGTTATATGTTATGTAAACTAACTTTGAAAGTGTTTACACATTATAACCTACTTTTAATTCAAAATAGAAAAGCAACTCTTAAGCCTTCCTCCTTTATCGAAATAACACATTCGGTTACAGTATTTGTTGCCATGTCCGTAAAATGGAAAGCATTACTCGATGTCCTCATGAGTTCTACTGGGTGCCATGTCGCCTGTATGCTGTGCGTTGTGAACTACTACGGAAGGACATCTGACGAGAGTGCAAATGAAAGGCTTAGTGGTTATATGGAAGGAAAGAATGGTGGCTTACTTGTAGCCGCTCTTCTAAAGAGAACCCAAACTCCAACAAGAAATGAAACCCTTATGAATATTAATGAACTTAATTGACAGCTGTTGTAAACAAGTAAAAGAAAAAAGATGGACGGTCGTGACACACACTTGTTACAATGAATGAACAGCCATTCAATTAACAAGAGAATGTTGGGGCCAAACTATACACTTAAACTTTGGACATTTAAAAATTATTTATTTCGTAAAACAGAATGTTTTTTATGTAATGTCGCTTAAGAACGAAGTCAGTGTTGTAGGACAGAAAAGAAAATCAAAATTAAACTTTCTCTTTGTCTCTCCTGAAATAATGACTTTGCACACTATCTTTCCACACAATTGTTAACAAATACTTATACACAGTAACTTTGATAGTACTGTTTTTGCATGTTTGTTGCTTCGTTTACCTGTATTGGCCATCGTGGAAGTGGCTGGAGAAAGTTGGCTTCGTAGGGATAGTCCACCATCGCCAAATTCACCCAGGTTTCCTGAAGCCACGCTTTAAAAGTAGAAGTGCCACCCTTTTTTAGAGGGGAGCACAAACCAAACTCGTTTGACAGCCACTGAAGACCCTCATCTGTATGAACAAAACAAAAACAAAGCCATACGCATAGATCTCAATGTTTTTGTTTTCTTATGGTTGTTTTTTTCCCCATCGGATATTAATCTTATTTCACTTTTTAGATAAACTACACACCACTTAAGGATATATTATCAATGGCCGTCCATGACCTCTTGATGTTGGCATCACAGTTCTTCCCACTCTTAGCAAAATCCTGAGTTACAATTTTGTAAAAGTCTCCACATGGCACCATTTCAGGGAACTGCCATATGGGAGCTGAAGCTGCTAGAGCTCTGAAACACACATAGATTGAATTGCCCATGTTAATGAAATGGGCAATGCTTATCAATTTGACTTGATTAGATAACCTTGTATGACAAAAACATTTCTTAGATACAAAACTACAATATTATCGGATAACTAAACTAATGTTTTCTTTTAGAAATACATGCATTACACATTTAAAAATCTGTACATGCAGAGCTACTTAACATTTAACCAATCTGGAACCCCCCCCCCCCCCCTCCCAACACACACACACACACAATACATTAAACTAGTGGTGAAATAGCAATATGTATTTGGGGTCACTTACCCTATGACTACATTGGGATATTTCATCCTAAGCCAGGCCGACAACATGCCTCCATACGATCCTCCCACAGCAATCACAGGGCTGTGCAGGGCCCCCGGTCTGGTTCTCTTCAGCTCACGGATCAGCACCGCAAAGTCTGCCAGAGCCTGCTCTGACGTCAGGTAATTCAGATGTTTGCTGTCCTGAAAAGGTACACCGTAAAAAGTGGCATGAGTTCTACGGTATGTTAGAATTGTTGATTCGGGAGCAATCAAACATAATTATTTAAATACATAAATATATGTCTTAATCTAGTCATTGAAATAATGTACTACTAGAAATAACAGTATTAGATGGTTCTAGTGTTATTTCACATACCATGTAGGAGTCTTTTCCAAATGGCAGGGACTCCCCATAGTAGCGATGCTCTGCAAAAACCAGCATGGCTCCCAACTCTTCTGCAATGTCCCACATGAAACCCTGAAAACAGATCAAGGTTTGACTGGGGGGGTGGGGGAAGGCAGCAGCAATAAAAGCAAAAATAGAAATCTAAGTCCAGCTTCATAACGAACCATGGTACAGTATCAGTACTCTTCAAGGTTACTCTAATCTAATTTTATTTAGTTTGGAGGTGCATTCTACCAGGAGCTCTACCCACACACCCCGGGTTTCTTACTGTATTGTTGCAGAACCATGCGATGTCACCTTCGTTGCCAGTGTAGAATAGGATGGGCCCCCCCACTTTGTGCCAGTATTGATCGGCAACAAGGTAACGCTGCTTGAAGGTACCATTTTCAAAGAATCCAAAGTGATCAATCTGCAAAAAACGAATATTAAATTAAAATATAGATTAGCCCCTAGACTACAAGACTAGTTTACTTTTTTATTTTATTTCATGGTATCTCAAATGTTGTCAAGTTGCTAGTTGTAAAAAAAATTTTATAATAGTGTGATAGGAATATTTAGGTTGGATTTATCTATTTCAAACGGTAGTAAAAGTAGCTGTATCAGAGCTTATAGAGACTAAAGTGTTTAAATAAATGGCCTATATCCCTTCTGAGTGAAAATTTTTATCAATATTTCAAAGAAACAGCTAAAGTAGTAGTTACGGGGTTGAAATAATATAACTAGGTTTGGGAGTTGCACTTTGCCCAGAGACACCACTACGCAGTGTGATCTAGGAGTGCCTGCTCTGGTCTGGAGCCAACTGTGCTGTTGTAAAATGCCATCCCAGAAGCTGGACACTACCATAGGGATAATTAGCCTCAATTTGTATTAAAAATCCAAATCCAGTTTCAGGGAAGCCACGCATTAGTTCCAGTTTAGAAACGCTCACTGTGATGTCCTTTCATCAAACCTCAGTGGTTAGTGCTTACCCTCCCATGTTCTATCTCTTCTGCTACTACCTCTATTTTCCACATAAAAAGGGATGGATGGGGAGAGAACAGATAACTTGGCAAAGTAGCCATCCCCCCATGTGACTGTAGTGCAGAGTGGACAGTTGTCCCCCCACTTGAATCTTACCCAACCCTTAATTCAGAATGTTTTTGTTTGGTTTGCCCATCCCCTCCCTCTCACTCTCACTTCATCGCTTCTTGGCGGAAACAAAAGAGTCAGCAATATTTTGAGCCCATGACTGGAAAAAGATTCCTCAGACTTGAATGTGTCCATTCATTTCACTTCTTAGTGCTTGTTATCAGTTATAAAAAGTGAAAGAGGAACCTCCGGATTTAAAAGGAAAATACATTTTTAGTCACCTTTAGCTGTAAAATAGGTCCCAATATGTATGAAAGAAATCAACCAAGAAACATTTGTGAATCTTTGCTTGCATGCAGTTGGCATATACAGTACATACATTGATAATTAAAATGTTAATAACCAATTGCTACAAACAATTCTACACAGCTTTAATTGTAATTTATGAACAGGTATATCAACAAAATTACTCAACTCCTGTGGACACCACAAAAATGTAATATTCAACTTCCAAAACAATCATGTTTTAACAGCAGATATGAAGAACAAATGTTTAGTGTTTAGCCTAATAATATCCACAGGTTGCTAAATAGTGCCACCATGTGGCTTTATTTTGAAGCCTTCTCAAAGAATCTTTTAATTTACAGGCCCACTACATTTCTCCTAATTTTCAGAGAAGACCCAAAGGGTGTTTATACAGAATTTGTCATGGTTGCATAACAATTCTAATCCATTATCTTATTTGTAAACAAAACAAACAAAAAAGGTTTTTAAGCCAACACCAACACACATTGCCTCCTGCAGGAAATGAGCCATGAACAAACCATAATAGTAAACCGAAGCAGACAATTAGGGAAGCTGAAGGGATGTTTTAAAGAGGACTTCCATTCATTGTCTCAGAGTGCAGAGCGAAGCCAAGAGGATTTCCTTTAAACACTACTTGCTATTCCAATCAGACCACTTCATAATTTCTACACAAGACGCTGATGAGGAAAGCAGGGTTATAAGAAAAATGCATGATAGTCAGCAAAAATAATTATCTTTAAAATCAGCTATCTAAAATAGAAGATTGATAAATAGCTCTAATGTTCGAGAAAGGTACAGCATGTACTTGGCCAAGAAATGGCATCCTCTTCACTGTAACAATTAGTTGGGTTGGGCAGCAAGACAAAAAAAAAACAAAAAAAAAACTAAGACAATGGACAGCAAAGCAGATGGCCTCAATCTTTCTGATGCTGGGTGTAGATAAGCACGGACAGGCTATGGCGTGGGTAGGATTAGTCTACTGCTTTGTAGGGGAGACTGTCCTGTCTTGTGATGATGAGTCAAGATCACATGGAATACAGGTTGTTTCACATGAGTAGGCCTATATGTGATGCCAATTTGGACTTTGGAAGCAAGTTTGGCTTTAGGCCTTAACACAATCCAAAAAAAAAAGATAATTTTTCAAAAGAACTATTTTGTTCTTACTGTGCTTGGATAAAGTAGGCATCTTGCATTAGTTGCCCCTTTCTTAGCCATGTTAAACGTAATAACATAAATCGATATTGCATTAAAAGGTTGACCATGTGGCCTTTATGAGGAAATTGCAAAAAGTTAACTCTTCCAGCTGCAAACACTAATTCTATACAATCTAAATAAATATACTGCCCACGTAACAATTTAATTGGACAATGGAGGTCCTCTGGATGAGGACAGGAGAAATTCTACAAGCAGTATTACAGCAAAATGTTTGATGGCTTGCCCATCACACCAGAAAGTCAAAAAGTAAACATTGATTGCCTACAAACACAATACAACAAACAATTAGCTGATCTAATTGAGTACACAAAAAGGGCGACATGGTATGACTATGAGTAAACAAATAGAAATAGGAAGCAGATTGAATCTGCACGACAACTGCACTTCAACAAGGAAGAATTGAATAACAAACAAAAATTAAAATACAGTTAGACAATTATCTGTAAACGAGAGCAGAAGTATTTCAGAGCGTGGTGTCTACATTCTTCTATTCCCTCCAGTCTTTGGACTCTCAATCCCATAGTGGCTTCAAAATAATTCTTAATCAGGCATACTCGAAACTCACCTTCTGATCAAAATAAAAAGTGTCATAGTTGATGGAGTTCGTAGAAGTATAATCTAAAACGCCATGTCTGGTTAGAAGTTTTGACTTAAGAGCTATCACATGTATACAATAGATGCATAAGATAACGATGGCCGTGACTGCAGGTTTAACCACTGTGTTACTGTATTCCGATGTCATAGCTGTCTGTGGTGGTCTATGCCGTACTGTGAGCGTTTGTAGATATGAGCTCTATCAACTAAGTGATTGATGTGCATTGTCCATGCACGAATAAGGAAGCTGTCAAGTTGGTTTGGAGGAAGTAAAGAATCGCGCTAGTCAGCAAATCAGAGGAGCTGATTTCAAAACCACCGATTTACTTAAAAATAGAAAACAAAGAACGGCCAAAACCTATATAAACAAAAGTAATGCGTCAGATACATTTAAAAAGAAAAAGAAGCATAATTTCTATTTATTTGAGTTTACAACCATTGCATTAACGTTGCAACAGTAAAGCTTTGCAATGGCTGATGGGACTTTGAGTGTTGTGGATGGATAGTTTTTTGTTGCATGGTTACGCCCATGTTCATGTTTTTGGATTTTTTTATTATTCATTCTTGCCGAAAATATATAAATTCATACGGAAGGCAAATTAATTGCACCAAAAACATTTGCACAAGGTAATTTTATCTTTCTTTTTTGGTTTTATAAAGCTGATAAAGCAAATATGCCATCAACCAAATAACTAATTTATAAAGACATTATCAACAAGCATTGAAAAAGGTTTAGCGTTTTTATTTAATGTAGACTTTAGGATACTACTGGTACAATTAAAATGAAAGGAGTTCAAATTCAAATAAAACAATGTTTTTCCTATATTCACCACAGTAGATGACAAACATGTGAGGGAGGGATAAACAATGAGCCTATCTAAACATTAATCATTCCATAGTTAAGGCAAAAACAAAACACTTAATATGGAGTTTCACAACATTCTGTTCGAAAAATGACTTTAGGAGTATAAAAGCAAAGTGCTAAGTTAAATACAGGTCTACAACATGAAGGTCACTACTGAACAACAAAATATCGATTTATAAAAGAGAACAATGTGTGCAGTATATGGCATTGTGCAATTCAGTACATTACAGTTATGGCAAATATTTTGCCACATAAAGTTAGACACAAAAAAGTTTAGCAAATGCATGCTGGCGATCAACTAATGTGACCAAAGGTATAAATGAAATACAAATACTAGTAGCATGAACATAAACACAAATATCCCTCCCATTAAAATATTAAAATGTTAATCATTTAATTTCCTAATTTTAATAAATGGCAAGAAAAAAAATGAAGGCAGTAAAAGAGCTTTACAATATAGAATTATATTGTAAAATGGTTAAAATGTTTAATATTTTACCAATAATACAGGCTTTTTAGCTAATGTTGTAATTGTTTAAAATAGTACTTGGTTATTAAATGCATTTAGCAATGTGCTCATGAAGAATATAACATTATCCAAAATTATACATAACCTGTGTTATCAATAATAACAGCACAGCATGATTTAAAAAAATTATCTAGTCATGAGAGTGCTAGATTTCCTCAACATTAGTAAGCATGAAATTAGAATACCCATTTATATGTTTACCATGAAAGTATGAAAAACATATTGTAGCAGCTGGAAATAACAATATGGGAACAACTAAAGATATTCACAGTTTCATTGTCACAACATACTGTAAGTGTAATACCAAAGAACTTTCTTTATCGACAAATTAAAAAGGGGGAAAACACTGTCATTCATGCAGTTCTGCATTTCAAATCTAAGAAATAAACAGTACAAATCTGAAATCACATTTTACAACTTGATCTGATCAAAAGCACTAAAAACTACTATGACAATCTTATCACATGATAATGACTATGTTGGTAAAATAATAACTGTGAAATAATATGACACATAAATACTTGGTAGTTTGGTGCTTTTAAATTTGATAGTACTGCTGGTCAATTCAGTATTTTTCTTTATCAAACTATAGGTGGCGGTTCTAAGATTTCAACAGGAAAAAAAACAATGTATGTCGGATTTGTTGAACTACGAAAGTATGTATAACTACTATTCATTACACGTTTCTAAACATGATGCATCAGGTAGCAACAAGGCCATTTGTAGTTTGCATCCTTTTGCACTGAGGCCAGAAAGTTCTCCTATAAGGGCAGCAGCTTTTATTGTTCCGTCTGAACATACTTGTTCCTAGGGGAGCGTATTAGTTGACTAACTCCCTTGTTCAGTAAAGGCATGGGATTCAAAGGTGGCTGGCATCCTGACAACTCAGACGAGCACTGTGGCATTGGATCCCTGCCATCTACGCTCCACAGTAAACAGGCTAGCTAGTGCCCATGGCCATGGAGCTGAGCTCTCTAATTGATGCTGCAGCAGCTCAAGTAGCTGATGCTCTTCCCCTCTCCGGGCATTGGAGCAGTGTCATTATTGTCTAAAGTATTCTGCTTGGCCCCTTGGATTAGTTCGCAGGCTAGGTCCAGGAAGAGTTTCTCAACATTATCGGACTCTTTGGCTGAGGTCTCCAAATAGACCATGCTTTGTGCCTCAGCAAACTCCTCAGCCCTCTGCCTGTGAACCTCTCTCTTGTCAGCAAGATCAATTTTATTACCTGTCCCAAAAAAAAACATCAGTATATTTACATAGGTCAAAATATGTAAATTAATGTTATAAAAAGCCTTTTGTTTAGAGTACCTTTAATACGTAAAACAAAAACAAAAACATAGTACAATGTACTTACCAACTAAAATAGTTACCACTTGGGTGTTGGCATACTGTTCAATCTCCTTTAACCATTCTGGAAGGCACCTGAAGGAGTCCTCACAGGTAATGTCATAAGTAAGGATAAGGGCATTGGCACTGCGGTAGTAACTCTGAGTAATGGAACGGAATCTCTCCTGTCCAGCTGTGTCCCATATTTGCAGCTGGCAAACAATGTATTAATTAATAGAAAATTGCAATAAGGTTATCATTTGGACTTATCAAGCTTACTAAAACATGGAATGCTTTAATATAACATTTAGCCACCTTAGGAAAATATCTAAATGTGCACACCTTAACTTTCAATCCTTTTATATCCACAGTCTTGATCATAAAATCCACCCCTATGGTAGCCCCTTGTCCAGGTGGAAAAAGACCCTATAGATGACAATAGATAAGGGGGTGAATCTTTGAGTCTTAATCCACAATGCTTATCTCTACTTTCAATCATATTCATCATGAAATCATATCAATTGAATTCATAAAAGTTTAGGCAAACCTGAGTAAAACGCCTGACAAGACAGGTTTTCCCAACCCCGGCATTTCCTATCAGAACAATTTTGAACAGGTAATCATAATCCTCCATGCTCATCTTAAACTGTTGGATGAGACAAATGACAGGAGGATCAACACAAATGCATAACGTAACAAGGATACATATTATGTTCTGCATGAAGACCATCTCAATGGCAAACTATAAACATGTAGGCTAGGTTTTCTTGCAGGAAATGCAAGATACAATATGAATTGTTAAGCAGTGTTACAAATTAGAAAATCAGTCATTATTAAATAAATAAATAAGGTTGAAGTACATCACTAGGATGTGGTACAATCAGCCAAACTCACATTGAATGCCTTTGTGTTGCTATGGCAATCTACTAACCATGCATCTAGATTTATTACCAGTGGCAATGCACTATGCTGAAAAGGTTGCATTGAGAAGCAGAACAGCAGCCAAGCTGTGCTATAACTTGTAGCATAAGTTAAGTTACATTAAATTGCTACAGTAAATATTCGTATTTATTAGATCAAATAAGCTTGACTGTGACCTTAAACTTGGTTTTTTAGATAGTAAAAAATATTGACCTGAACGAAGTTATTACTGAACTTCTACAAAACGTACTTAAATGTTCAGGGGAATGTTTGATTGACGGCAATTTCGTAGAATAAAGGGTACCACGTCATTACCAGGTCTACATCGATCCACCAAAATGGTAGTATCAATCGTGGATGGCGCAAAATCCTGGAAACATTTACTGCCTGGCAACAATGTTTGCACCAGTGGAACTACTAGGCCTAACGTTACTCCTTGGCAAAGCCTCATAGAAGCAGGTTACTGATGCTATTACTGTAGTCCCTGAATCCCTTTTTTTCCCTTTCTTATTGCGTTTTCATTAAACGGGTTATCAATGAATGTAACACATAAAAATTCATTTCCAACGATCAACGACAAGCTTTCGAAAAAGATTATCTGTCTAGCTAGGCCTTCCATATAGGCAGAAGGTACGTTTTTTATTACGATAGCGTTAGTTAGCTCAAGCAAGCTAATAGTAGCTACTTATTTGACAGGGCTACATAAAAAAAATCGATACTTTCTAATAACAACTTGCACTTACCAAAACATGGGGATATTCCCCGATTTATAGCTGATTGGTATGCATGAAGTCAACTCTTCAACTGCGTAATGATAACTACTGGGCAGGGCATTACTATCCAGTAGAAGCACGCAGTGGAGCTCGCTGCAGATGCAGAGGCCGTAAGAACTGATCGGAATGATGTCATTTTGCATAGACCAGTCGATGCGATTCAGCGATGACTGTACGCCACCTGCTGACACGTCCGTGCAATGTTTTTTATTTTGGTTTCACAACCTTTTCCAACTCACTGCACACTATTCGTTCACATGCGGCTAAATTGAAAGACCCCGCAATCGTATCTGGCTTGTTTACCTCCGCAACTAACTCAGAGATCAAATAGCTAGCCTTCATTGCTTGTTTCAGGCACACACAATTAGCTTACATTATTGTTCATAATTTGCACCATGCCTTTCATTTTGATATTTTAAACGCACAAAATATCCAAAAACACAATAAATCAACAATGTTTAATTTGTTCATTTGTTTTTCTTTCCCACAATTACTTTCCCAAAAATTCCACAGCACACCTTATAGCGTGTTAAGCAACGATGGTGTAAGGTGTCCACCAAATAGATATATCCAGAAATGATTGAATGTTGTTGAAAAATGTATAAATGAGGAAAGAAGTAGGTCATGGATACCCATTCCAAGTGCCTCAAGGTCACATCAAAGATAGTGCCTGACGGTATTTGAATACAGCCTCATATAGTGCCATCCTGACAGTTGGAAAACGTAATATTTATAATAAATAAATAAATACGTTTTTTTTGTTTTTTTTTGCATATCTTCACCACAAGGTTTATCCAAATAAACTTTATCTATGGACTGCTGTATCAACTATGCATGTACATTTGTGTGGTTATTTTTTCCTATTTTTAATGATACTGCCTTTATGTTAGGTCCCTATTAGTTGTATATGTAAAAAATGTACTTTCTATATGTGATACAGAGCATATTCGACAACGTACTGGCAATTTCTTCATACTTCAAACAAAGTTTGCCAAGATCTCTTTGAAAGCAATGGTATGTTAAGTTTATTTTGCCCAAAAGAGGGCGCGGCCTAGACGACGGAACGTAAGTGACGATAATGTCTACGGTGCTGTTCCAGGCCGTCTACCTGTGTATCAAATGAGAGTCAGACGATAGAGACTCTGAGCGACGGTCTCACGAGATGTGCTGTGGGATAGCATAATAGCTGTTGTCTTTATCGAAGCCTAACCAAGGCTAATCTATAGGGGGAGGCTGCAGACCTGGAGCCCAGACAGCATGAGTCCCCTCAGGCAGCCACAGTCCCCGTGGTCCAAACGTAAACTTATGCATTAATAACCATCTGTACAACTAGACAAATCGATTTTATACAAAAAAAATAGAAAAAAGTTTAAAAAAATATTTAGCTTTACTTTGCGATTGTTTAGTGAATTAAAATATAAACATATTAAGATACAAAGTTATTTAGCTTTACTTTGCGATTGTTTACTGAATTAAAATATAAACATATTAAGATAAAACGTTTTTTAGCTTAACTTTGCGATTGTTTAGTGAAAATATAAACATGAAGATATAAGATGAAGTATGCTGCAGCGGTCGACACTATACATTAATAACCCTCTGTAGAGAGAGAGAGAGAGAGAGAGATTTATATACATGAATAGGCCTATTGTAAATTTGTCTTTTGTGTGTTCACACATATCCAGCATGTACTCAAATGATTCTCCAGAATCAATGTGGAGTAAGTGCGGTGTAAGCCGGGTCAGAGGAATATCTTACCCGAAGAAGCCATCTCATGTATGGGAGCTAGAGACAGATAGCAGAAAATGGAAAATATAAACACATATAAAAAAAGGACTCAGGGTTAGAGAGATAGCTAAGGGGCAGAGGGGGTTTGATAGGTCTATGTATACATTAGATAGGTCTAATGTATCGAGTAAATGAACTAAATCTTTAGCTAACATGTCACACAGCAGATTTCACTCCCAAAACTGACTAAGAATTTACAAATTGTTAACATATTCAGTTAACAATATCGATGACTTCAGCTAAAATAAACTTGCATGCCCACAAATTAATAAAGTTGGTAACTAAAGCCTAGTTTATACTTCTGCAAGGCAGCACGTAAACAGCTCTGCGTAGCTTCGAAGCGCAGGGGTTTCTGGGAAGACGTAGCTCACCGAGGCCCGCCGACGTGTTGACGGGGAGTCCTCAAAAATCCTAACAGCCCGTTGCGCAAAGCGTCTTCTCAGTGCGTCAAACAATCGCTGATTGGTTGAGCAGGGTAGGAAGCAAGTAGATATTCGGTATAATATTTTGGCTGTTTCCAAACAAATGAAAACGCAGATAGGCTGATTTTCAATAGCCTTCAAATCATATTAGTGGTTTTCTATGCACTTAGCTATAGCCTACATATAGGCTGTATATGTTACAACTGTTATCTGTATTGTTTGATAAACTGTATGTATGTAAATGTACAGCACTTTGGTCAGCGCTGCTTGTTTTAAAC
>JAVQIZ010130081.1:0-14824 GCA_036023535.2 Galaxias brevipinnis | reverse complement strand
AAGACAGCGTGGAACGCAAAACCAGCAAAGCACGGTGGCAGGTGAGAGAGTCGAAAGCATGCAATAAAGATTAAGGAGGCCAGGTGAATTATACAGCTCCAAGGCTGAGGAGCGGATGGTCCTGACAGCCCTCCACCCCTCCTCCCCGCCCTCCCCCCGCTAGGCCAGGCTGCTCCGCCAGGGAGATGGCGCATTAAAACACCTGCTGGAGGAGGAGAGGAGGAGGGGTGGGTGGGGGTGCTTTATCTCCCAGTTTACACTACAAACACACACACACACACGGTTGCCTGTTTTGGCAGGAAAAGGGCTTGGCGTAAGAGGCGTTTGACCCTGAGAGCACACATACCCTGTTTTCATTATTTACTCGAGTCAGGACTACTGCTGTAGGGGATCAAGGGAGAGAGAGAGAGAGAGAAAGAGGGAGAAGGATAGGGAAAAAGGACAGATAGAGAGAGAGAGAGAGAGAGAGAGAGAGAGATAGAAAGAGAGAGAGATAAAGAGATGGAAAAATCAGGACCAACTGGAGAGGTGCAGAGAATCTTTCCGTTTTACATTCAACATGAAAAAAAGCCCAACAAACGGTTTTCGACGCGCGTTCAGGCGAGCTGAATGCCGGTTTGGAAGATATGGTTCCCCTCCTGCTGAGCAGAAGAATGAACATCTTTTTAACGAGGGCCACTTTCTCAATGTGGCTTCGCATAATTGCATATTTGTTTTGGCACAAACAAACAAACAGGCCAAAAATCCAATCACAAGCAATCTTTTTTATCATTTTCATGTAGTTTCTAACCAATTTTAAGTTCAATATATAATGTATAATAAGACGGTTCCTTCCTTAAAATAGTTTTTCTTTTTTTTTGTGTAATTCATATGGGTGTCTTATTTGACATCACGATTCAGGATTATTGTGACTGTTTACAGTGTCGTAAACTAGTCTCCAAACAACTATACTTACAAGACAAAACTTTTTGTTCTTTCAAGATCTTTCTTTCCTTATCCTATCTTTGCATTGATTTCTAAAAATATATTTGTTGCACCATTTTTTTTTTTACAGTTGACACATCACTGAAAAATTCCTGTGCAAGTTAACCACTATAAACCGCTATAAAACGCCACAGAAAGCGTAGCATTCCTGCATAAACGATTTCAAAGCTAATCTCTTTCAGTCAGCCCGTAGTGGCTGAATTAATTGCATTAACCTAAAAATCAATTGACTTGCCCCCCAAGCATCGCCGGCCTCTCACTTGTCAAGCTCCAAACTCACCCGGCTGGCGTGTATACATAGACTTTAAAGTTTCAGAGGACTCCCCAGTAAATGTTTAATCCTGGAAGTGTTAGGCGGGCAGAGCAATATGTTCTTTGTCGCCCCTCCGGCTTGTTGGCAGGCATAACGCTCGTTGCAGCTTGAGTTAAGGCCTGCTTGCTGTAGGGTGGGTGGGGGTGGGGGGTTGGGAAATGGGGGAACGTTGGTGGGTGGGGGGATATTTAGGGGGGTTGAGTTTGAGGAAGATGGGAGGGGATTGAGGGCAGCCACAGCCAGCCACATTCCCACTGAGAAATCAACCAGGGCGCTATGGAGTCACAGAGCACAGCTCATGCCCACCCACCCCCCCAAAAAAGGCTCCGGAACGTCTCACAGCCATGCCGGCTGGGCTGTGCATGAGAACTGCCCCATCAGTAGAAAACCTCCCTTACAAAACCTCCGAGATCTCCCCCCCGAGAGGACGGCTGGAGCATGTCTGTGCCACCGAGAACCAGAGCACGAGGCAGCCTTTGTGTGGAGGGACCGTTCTGGGAGACGGACTGGTGTGTACCCACCATGCAGAGAGCCTGATTGGGACTGACAAGCACGGAGCGGAGAGATAAACTGGTAAGGACTAGCGCAGATGGATGTCAACCACAGGAGATTAACACTGACTGAAGCTAGTCTAGGCCAAAGGCAAGGCTCTTTCCTCTAATGCTGGAATGGATTTGCATTATTTCACAAGATTAGAATTCCCCGTTTTTTCTTCCTTGATCACTGTTCAAATGTTCATATTATTAATTCGATTTTGGAGTCACGGACATCTTGAGATATTTGTCCTCCAGCAGGGTTAGGGAAAATATGATTTTTTTATTTATACTGTATAGCCTGTTTTCAATTGTTTTGTTGATAGAGTTTCCTTGGTTTAAAAACTTGGCAATGTGGTACTATGAATACTACCAAGCACTGTGGATGAGGGCACAAGAGAGAGAGAAAACAAAAGAGAGACGAGAGGGAAAGACATGACAGAAAGGAGAGAGAACAGGAGACAGAGAGAGAGAGAGAGAATGATAAGTGTGACCTTGTTCTCTTCAACCCAGATATCCTAGATGAAATAGGGAACATTAGAACTAGTCTCCAAGTCTTCTAGAGATAGGATCAGCCCTGCGGTGCGTGTGTTGCGGGCGTGCATCTTTGCTCTCACCGCGTGCATCTGCAGTCGCACATCCCAGTCTGCACGTGTGTGTGAACCTGCTCACCTGTGCACGGATGCCTGTGCAGGTGCGTGCGTGACCCAGGGGGACGAGGGGGTGTGAGTGGGATCAGGTGGACCAGACCTCTGGGGAACACATGAGACCCAAACACTGGCTCTTTGTTGTCAATCAGCTTGCCTTTGGACAGATACATACCCCCCCCCACCCCCCACCCCCCAACATCTTGGCCCCCACTATCCCTGTTTTTCTATACGGGTGGCTGCACAGAAACACCCCCACCCCTTTTTCACCTCTTTCACCCCACCTCACGTAGCTCTCCCTTCTTGTTTACCTGGAGCTGGCTTTGTGCCAGGTCCATGGACCTCGGTAGTTCCCGCTGTTCCCGTGGAGGGGTCTTTGTTTGAGAGACGGCCCTCAGCGTGTTCCAGGAATGGCTCTTCTTTGTTGTCGAATCGAATTTCACTGGCCAGTTTTCCTCGCAGCGGCCGGCGTGTGCCAGCAAGCCAGCCGGTCCATCTGGTGGGTCACAGCGGCGGCGCCCGGAGCCATGTGAACAAGAGTGGGACTCCACACTCCGCAGGCCAATGCCAGGCTTTCTCTTTCGTGATAAAACGTGACTCGTGTCCCCCTTTCCCTGAGAGTCTGCGTTCCTGACGGAGAGGTTGCATTTCATCGCCCCGTCTGCCCATATGTTTAGAGGCTGAGTTGCACCATAAGAGGTGACACGATTTGAAGTTTAAAGAGGGATTGTCCCATTTTTCCCAACCTTTTTTTTTTATTTCATTTTTTGCCACTGCTAAGTTTTTTATTTATTTATGTATGACAAGGAACTCGGGCACACGGAGTCAGTAACATATGTTTGGAACTGAAACCCCCTTGTTAATTCAAAAAAGAAAAACAAATATGGTTTGTGTTGTTTTCCTTGGTTCGTTTGTTTTTGGTAGTTCCAGCTGCTGTCACTGATACCCTAGCTGACGCACACACAAATAAAAACTTGAGACATGTGAAATCAATTTAATCCAACATTTTTCGACTGTCAAAAAAAAAAAAACCTTGCCTCCGCTATAAGGAGACTTAGACGGGGTGGAAACATGTTCAGATCCATTCTTTGTAAATATTACTATGAGCTTTAAGAGGATTATATCAATTATGCTGCCTTTTCCATCCTCACGATAAACCGTGAAACATGAAGGCCACTCTGCTAAATATAACATTTTAAAGACCGTTGGCTGGCTGCTTTGTCCTTCCTTCCCAGTGAGGAAATTAGGGACGGAGTCGGCAGAGAAGGGGAGTGTTCTTTGCTTGCAGTGTGAAAAATGGCCGTGGAGATGTGATTTACACACACGGCTGTCAAGATGACTTGCTCAGCCTGTGGAGAGAGGGAATCGTAATGAATCCACTCTGTTCCCTGCGACGGGCGAATACAGCAAGCTGTGTTTTGTCATGTGTCGAAGTCTTGAGGCTCGGGCTATGCTTTGCCATCCCCTCCCTCCGTTAATAGTACAGGCATCCATCCCTCAGCCCTGGGCGCATTACTGCCCTCCTCCTTCGCCTCCTCCTCCCCCTCCTCATCCCCCCATCTCGCCTCGATTAATCCTGGATGTCTTAATGACCCTGAGAGAAGTTTGCATACGATTGAAATGACACTCCACACGCCACACTGCCAATTAGAGCTACTGAGGACCCCTGGACCTCCATCTTCCTCCCTCCCTCCCTCCCTCTCTTTCTCTCTCTTCCTCTCTCTTCCTGTCTTCTCTATCCGTCCTGTATATATATCTCCCTCACTCCTCTCAGGTAGGCTGTCGCTCAAACTGCACATGGTTTAATTGGATTCCTTGTTGTCGTGGGTGTTTACGGTTGTAATTGCGGACTGTTTGAACGGAGGTCTAAATAAAAAGTAGGTTGAACTGATGTCGTGCTAATGTTAATTTTCTGACTTACCTGCCCACCCACACGTCCACTTAAATGTCCAAACACACACACACACACACTCACACTTGCACATATTTGTATACCCATGCTCTTAAAAGCACACACATTTTGCATGCACAGAAACATGCACACATACACACACGCAGCAAGACACAGAGTATAAGTAATGACTGTGATGTGCATAGGAAAACAGCAGCACCCACTCTTGTGTCTTTTTTTCCCTTTAGAACAGATTGAGAGAATACGGGAGAGCCGTATTGTTGACTACCCACTATGCTGTCCAAACGGTGAGTGCAGCCCTGGTGGACACTAACGTTTACGCTAACGAAGGCAGCCGGGCTCAGCTGGCCGTTCACCACCACTCAAGGTCATGGAGGGGTCAAGGCCCTGGACGGCGTCACAGCCGCCATGAAGCCCTTCCAGCTGGACCTACTCTGCTCACCAGATGCAAGGGCCTGTGGGCCATAGGGCAAGACAGCACCCGCTGTCATGGACATAGGAGAGAGAGAGAGAGAGAGAGAGAGAGACAGAGAGAGAGAGAGACAGAGAGAGAGAGAGAGAGAGAGAGAGTTGGCGGTGACGCGAGTGTTGCTCGTGGAGAGTGTTGTGAAGCGGGAAATGGCATCGTCAGGGAGTGGCATCTAAACTTGGAACTTCAAACCCACGGCCACTCCGAGAGGGATGAAGCCAGACCCCAGTATGAGGCGAAACTCATCCTTCCCACACACATAATTGATTAGGAGCCACATTTCCAGATGTGGCGCGGAAATTAATGAAGTGTTTTATTATTTCACCATTTCAGTTGAACTACTTTTGGAGTGAATAAAAGTGTCAATATGAAAATTCCTCCCCACCCTCGGTGTAATTTATTCCTTTTTGAAGTGCCTGGTTATTTTCCGTGTGTTCTGTCTCCTCTTTTTATGCTGGAGTATTAATGTAGAGCCTGATATGGAGACGTCTGTGAGGCAGTCATTGTGGCGATGTAATAACGTTGCGTTTGAGTTATGGGTCTAGGGAACACAGAATGGAGGCCTCCGTTACACACCCTCCCAACCATCTGTGCCGCGTCCTGCTGGGTAACCCTGCCGGCAAAGGAAGAGAGAGAACGAGAGAGAAAACAACAGACAGAGAGAGGGAAAGTGTGTGTGTGTGTGAGAGAGAGAGAGAGAGAGAGGGAAAGTGAAAGAGATAGAGGTGGGGGGGAGGTAGAGAGAGAGCGAGGTGGTTGAGGAAGAGAGAGAGAGAGAGAGAAAGAGAGAGCAACAGAGAGAGAGAGGAGAGAGTGAGAGAGAGAGAGAGAGAGAGAGAGAGAGAGAGAGAGAATAGTTAAACAGACATCTGCATTTTCTGTCTCCACAAGTGTATTTATCCATTTTGCAGGAGAAGCCTAGTTTAGCAGAGTCGGTAAGAGACAGTAATATAAAAACTGTTAATAGACTGCCTGGGGCCACAAAACTATTCTGAGTCTCTCTGTAAATTATTATCCAGTAAGGTGACTTTGAGCTACCTGGATTCAGAGAACAGAGGAATTCTAGTGGGTATGAACTTGGCTATGAATACACCATTTAAGAGTCCTTAAAGCTAGCAGGCTTTGTTTTATAAGCACTCGCTGATTCGTGGTTAATTAATGGTGGATAGGGATTTAATCAACCAGATAAATATTTGATTTCAACAGCGAAAAATGTGCCCCTTAAATCCCGGCTCAAACTTTTAGTTTGTGTTGTAGCATTCATTATTCAAAATAATTCTTTAAAACAGGCTGCTCATGTAGTAATCTGTGTTCCGGGGAAAATGCTTAAAGTTTTTAGAAAGCCCTTTCATGTCTGTTTGATGTTAAAAGGGTGTATCCAGGCTATCAGTGGAGAGCATGAGCAGCTCTTTTAGAAGCTAATTTAATTGGTAGGACTGTCACCGAGAATATTTCTCTTGTTTTCCCTTCAAAAGCGCCACTAAAAGGAGAAGCTGCTCATGTTTATTTCATTTTCAAAGTTTATCTTCTTTGGCATAAAATCCGTAAATTTGCCTTGCAAAACAACAGATGCCGATTATAAATTATGTACAAAAGTCATTAGAAAAGGATACGTTTTCTGAATGACAAAAGCCCAAATTTGAGTGTGATGTGTGTTAAGTGAGGGGCTGTGTGAACGAGATGCAGTAAATTGAGTGAGAGAGAGTTTAGTCCAGAGTGAAGTTTAGTTATCGTTGTGTCCTGATTGTGTACTTATAGACTTGTTAATTTTTGGTTATTTTACTTACAATCCAATGAATGTGGATTACTAACTGCGTGTTCCGTTTGAGTGCGTTGCAACGATAATAGCACTAGGTTTGTTTTTTTATAAATGGCTTAATTATAACACTAAGCACTACTCAGCGTAGTCACTCTATGCATTACAACCGTTTCTGCACTGACATATAATTGCCTTGCTGTTGGCCGTAACAAGCACGTCTTCTGAATCAGGAGAGTGTAGACCAATAAAGTTTTTCTTCACTGATAGATGGAGGAGCATAGCATCATGACAGAACTGGAGACGGTGTTTAGAATGATTTATAAAACTTGAGATCTATTTTTAATAAAGCAGTTCTCGCTGGAAGTAAATAGTTAATATTCTCATCAATTAGTATGCAGTCCAACTATGGCCCTAAGCTTTAATTACAACCTGAGTGGAAAAAAAAAGTAAGAATATAGGTTATTTCTGTATTGCATTGTAACAATTCTTCTCCTAACAAGACCCATCTACTAACAAGATATCTAAAAGTATGTCTTAAGTGCAACTAAGGATGGCTTATACTCATCTTCCCACCTCCTCTCTGCAGTTGTTTTTGCTCTTTGGTGTTTGTTGATCTCAACATGCTCTGCATATCTGATCACACTTTAAAGGTAATGATTGAAGCCTTGATTCTCCCCCAGCTCAACTTGAGTGATGTCATATAATTGGGCTGTGAATCTGTTGTTTGACTCTGATGAAAGACAGCCTGTTATCCGTGGTCGGCCTGCCATCTTTGATGTCGCTCGTTGTTTAATCTTTGTTGTTGTTACAAACCCCCAAAACTCATTGAAAAGTAAGCAGGCATTGATGAGACAACACAAGGGTATGTAATTAAACCACAGCTTAGAGAGAAAAAAAATGAAGGATATCATTATGATGATGACAGGAAATACATACATTTCGTGAATGATATCCGTGAGCTCGAGGCCATGACTAGATTGAGCGTGCACTGTCATAAGGCTGATCTGGAGAGACCTTATAACTTTATAAGTGATTGAGAATTTCATTTTAATGGGAGCATCACTTGCCCCGAAGTTGCATAATCCTCTCCATCTCTGCCCCACCCTGTCTCAATAAAGATGTTACAGGAGGAAGTGATGGCCGGAGCTGGCGATTAAACGGCCATTTGCGTGGGCAGTTAACTCCAGCGAGGTCGAGTGGAGAGCTACTCTAATGTCTTGTGACAGCTCGAGATGCAGTGGAGTTTCTTCATTATCTGTATTTAGACGGCTAATTTCAGCGGCGTTACGGGTACGTGACCGGGGTTGATGGCAGAATGGCGAGGCTTGCTGTGCGTACAAGGGAGGTGAGACCCAAGGGGAAATAACTGAGGACAAGTCATTGGAAAGGTAATACAATGACCTTTTCCTCCGCATAGAAAAACCGTGCTAAAAATGATCTGGAATGGTAGTAGTAGTAGCTTGCAGCTTGTAGGCTACATAATGTTACATATTTGACATGTGCCACTACATAGTAGGCTACAAAATGTAAAATGTTTAAAGGGGCCACTCCATATAGACAGAATGGGAAATATGCTATTTGTACACCACAACCATTTGGGTTGCCAATGGCAATGGGCCAACGAGATGAGAGGACTAAGGAAAGGGAAGAGAGAAATAGTTTGGCCTAGGGAAATTGAAGGGACAATGCATAAAAACCGTCGCGTTACACTTGGTTATCTAAGATACCGCAGTAAGAACATGTGCTCTTGAAGCCAAAACCTTCCACAACCCTGTATGTCTATTTGTATAGTGTGCCTACCCCGTTTCACAACATATGAGAGTTATCTTTGGCGCCATCATCAGGCAGCACCTTGTAGAATAGAATGAATCTCTCTTGTCTTTGTCACTCTCTCGCTTTCCCTCATTTCAGGGTCGGACACAAGTGGATGGGCTTGTCTGAATTTGGAGTTTGCCATGAGAACCCTAATTTTGTATTTCAGCAGGGACATGGAAAGTGTCACATTTGTAAACATCAGGAGTTTGCTCTAGAAACAAGCTTCCCACTGAGCAAAGGAACAAAACCATTATGTGTCGTAACAAGCTTATTTTCGCAAAACAAGAGCGGAGGAGGATGGGGGTTTTTACATCAGGAGAGGAAAGATTAAACATGCGAGTGCACAGCTTGAAGTCACTCAGCCTGCAGAAAGTTTCCGTCCGTTGACGTAAGAATTGAGCGAGGGAGAAGCAGCATGGGCTATTACAGTCCCCTCAACACCTGTGCGGGTTTGTTAAATTGAAACTGTCCCACACTGGGGGGGGGGGGGGGGTGAAAGCCCTGAAGTAAAGAGAAAAGGAAGAGCCCACGAGATAGTGGAGGATCTCTAAAGACTGATGGAGAGCAGAAGGTGGCATGAAAGAGAGACAGATGAAGAGGGGAGATCCAAGTAGAGGGTCGATGAGTACAAAGGTAGTTCTGCATTCTGTGGGGAAAAAATATCCTCTCATGGCAGGATTTAAAGGACTAAACTACGAAACTACTAAAATAATGGTGTGTGTGTGTGTGTGTGTAAGGTGTGTTATTGCTAACAGGTATGGTACATTGTGTTGCTGTTATTGAAAGACATTTTAATACAGTTAGAAAAAGCTGTTCACACCCACAAATGTATTATCATTTTGTAGCTCAATTTCCTTTCTGTTAATAGGTTTTAGTCCTCACACAAGATTTGAACCAATTAGTGTAAGTCAGTTGTTGCTAAATGAAATTTTTTTTGTGGGCATTTGTAAGTGTAAGTGTGTGTGTGTGTGTCTAAGTGCGTGTGTGTGTGTTAGTCTTAATCTCACTGTTTTGACGCACACAGAACGAGGTTAATTACTTTTCTGACCTTCTCTACAAGCTTATAGGAATATTCCGATCATAACTGTACAGATTGTGAAACCAGAGATGCTGAGTCAATTGAACAGGCTGGGCAAAATTGTATAAGAAGTGGAATCTTTTGAAAGCAACTCTATTTACCTTCGCTATGATTTTTTTTAAGCATCTCAATGGGCCTGCCTCAACACTGATTTAATGTCACTGAGGTCAGGGATTACTAAGTATGCAAAAGCAAGCTTGCTTTCATATATTGCCCCACCAAAGCTGACTTTTCAAAAATGGGTTTATTCAATCTCTAAAAACGTCTCATTGTAGTGGAACTGGGAGGGTTTCTTTTGACTATAGGTCAGCTAGACAAAGCATGTTTTTGCGATAGTTATTCTCATCTATGCTTTGATAAGCATTCAGCAAGGCTGCCAGAGCTTCATCTAGTGCAGTATCAGTGAAGTTACTGAAGATAACTTAACCTCCATCATCAACTATTGTCAACCTACTAGTGTGCTTTGCAAAAGAATATGTAACACCACAAAAGAGCTGGCAAAACTATATTATTCTGTGAATGATGTGGTACCCATGACTACGATATCACCACTAGCGCATCTGCTAATGACCAGGAATATCAGTGGCCATGCTACAGTGTGGGCTCCCTTTTGTCAGGCTTTTTGATATTCATTCATCTGTCTTTCTCACTGATCCGTGTTGGCAGCCATTTTCAATCTCTCCCAGCTCAATTTGATCTGCAGGATAAACAAACGGGGGAACAATTAAAAGAGATATGAGGGATGACAAAATAATTAACATGGGGCCAGCGTGACTTTTTTTGGGGGGGGGGTTGGATTGCGCAGTCAACAACAGACAGATAAACAAATAAACATGTGGGCGGTTGAGCGACCAGCGCTTTAATTACTTGCACCGAGGAAGAAATTAAGGAGAATATTCATCGCAGGAATTGAGGAATGTATTATTGGTCCTCACGCCCGCCCACCCCCCTCTGACTCATTGTGTGAAGAGTCAGAGAAACTGTTAGCGTGCGCTGTCTGACTCGTCAACACAGCCCCGGTGATGAAACACAGTGTCAGAACATACTGAGAGAATCTTCTGGAAAGTCTCTCGGAAGTCTGGCAGCCAAAGCGTCTGTGGGCAGCAGGTAGGAAACGGATTTTCACCACCGAACACGTCTCTTGATTTAGCGTCGGTGCCCACGGCTAGCGCTTCCTCAAGTGAACGGGGGGAAATGTACTTTGAAACGTCACTGATGTGCTTCAAATCACTTCAGGTTTTGAATAATAATGAAGGTCCCAACGAGTCAAAGTAGAAAATGAAACACATGAAAGTCCCTTGTGGTTAATTATGGTACTCAAGAGTGCTGAAAAGCAGGTCAGCGTCGACTTTCAAATGCTAATGTTTGTTTCCCCAACACCATTTTCAAATGCTAATATGTGTATCGGAAAAGTATTTCAACCTCGGAAGGCAACTCACAGGGGTTTCGGCTTGACCTTTGACACAAACACACGCTGCATGTCTTTTTAATGCATGTTTTTAAAGCGTTTCCAACAAAAAGCCTTTTTGTGTACAGATGTGAATGGGAAACTTGACAGTAGGTGAAAGGTGAAATGGGAGGGAGAGAGGAAAAATAGACTCACATGAACTAACACACACACACACATGCTAGGGTGTGCAAGCACACACACACACACACACACACACACACATACAGGCAATCACACCTGCTCTGCTGCCTTCAACTGAGCCTAGATGTGTTTAACTGTGTTACCCAGAGGTTAGTGCCAGTGGGGACAGGCTTTTAGCAGCTCAGTGTGTGTGGCTGAGTGGGAGTGCGTGTGTTTGTGCCCTGGTACGCCCTGTTTGACAAAGACCTTCTAGAGTGGTCTCTATACGAACGGGTGCAGGCAGAAAGGGCAACATGTGACTCACACACACACAAACTACAGAGTACAGAGACGCAAAACCAAACCGTCAAATTTGGCCTGGACAACGAATTCGCAAGCACCTGTATTTTATGCAGCCTTTCTACACCCCGCCAAACAAATAAACAGTATCGACATTGCTCGGAGGGAAAGGAAAAGAAAGCTCTTTTTCAGAGTGATAAGAAAGAGAGAAAAAAACACTGTGCTGATTATGATTATTACAGATTATCCCGCCTCTTAAATACCACTTCCCCTCAGGGTGGCGAGAAGCTTCACGCCCATGATCAATAGCACAGATTAAACTTGGGCAAAAAGCGCCAGCCAGTCTTGACGATCTAATTGCAAAGTTTAGAGCGTAGCAACGGCGGCATGAGGCCATTTCGGTCTGCCTCGCCGACGATTTTTTGGGGGCGTCTGGGAAAAACAAGACATTCATTTCGTTTCCCTATTCCCATGTTAACAATGGGCTCCCGGGGAACAACAGAGCACCTTGCACATCTCTTTCACGGCCTCCACAATGTAGTCATTAGTTAGCCAGTGCAGGGCTAGAAATCGGCACCCAAATCACCTCCTCCCATACACCCACACACAGAGACAAAATGGCTGCAGCTCCTCTCCAGCCCTCTGTCCACGCATGACTCTTTGTTTGCATTTAATTACGGCAAGAGCTTTTTCATTGAGAGGTCTCCATTGAATTCTCAATGGATGACCTCGGGTTTTGATGGAGAGCAAGTGCTTGGGAATGAATGAGAGAGTGTTTTTTGCGTCTATGATGTCCTTAATATGAGCAAATGTTTCCATTTGGTCACACATCTCTGAGTGTATATGTGGGAGCATATGTGTGGAAGTCTGTCTCTGTGTGTGTGTGTGTGTGTGTGTGTGTGTGCGTGCGTGCGTGCGTGCGTGTGTTTGTGTGTGACTGCCGGCGTGTGAATGTGTGTATACATATCCCTCGTAACCTTAACCTCTTGTCACAGTCTGCTTTATTTCACGCTCTCAACCGGGAGTGTTCCTGTCTGTCAGGAGGCCCACCTCTACCCCCTGTCCCCCCATCCCTGGAGGATCTCTGCCCCAGCGGTAGTGCTCCAGCCCAGGCTCAGTCAGGAGAATCAGCCCCCAAGGAGCAGTGTCGTGGCCGGGGGTTCAGCTGGGGTTAACACTGTTTGCTGCACGAGGATAATGGAGCCTACATGGTAACAGGTGGGCTGGCAGCAGGGAGCAGGGGGGTGGGGGGGTTAGACCATGACAGGCTGATGAGGATTGAGGGTTGAGTGAGAGAGCCAAGTGGGAGAAAACACTGAAAACGTATTCTGCCCTTTAGATCCTTTAGAAAATGGTCTATATAGGCAGGGAGGAGGCAATATATGGGTTTAAAGTGATGAAAAATACAGTGACTAGTTTATTTTAAAGTCAGCATTAAAATCTGTGGTCGCTTGGACACAGCGGGAAAAGGAACCAGTGCCATCTTTTGTTCAAATGAGAATCAAGGAGAAAGATAGATGGGGCCTACGAGAGGGTTTTGAAATGACTCAGGCATATGCAGAGCACATTCAAATTGGGCTGCACTGTGGGTTGGCTTTATTCAGGTAGTGGGATGTGAGCGGACGCTTTCAAGAAACCGCTTGCACAGCAACACCGAGGGAACAGAATTAGACTGGAGAAATTAAAATCTGATAAAGAAATCCAAAGTGTGAATATTTTCTTTTCATGTTGTTACCTCGAGGTAATGTAAGTGGGACGAAATTGCCTTTCCGTACCTATTTCATTTCCAAGATTTTACACTTTGATCTTCGGATGCTGCGTTGCCACAAATGAGATGAAACTATTCAATTTCACACATTTTACCTGCTCGATATTGGCTCGCTCGCAGAGAAACCTTATTTGTGGCAACAGACCGAGGTAGTCATCTCGAGAACGCTGTGTGCTAGAAACGTGAAGAAAAAAAATAGGTGTTAATTTTAAATAAATCATCTGTGATTTTTTTTGGGGGGTGGGGGGTGGGTGGGGGGGGTTGTTGACAAGTTTGTTCTATAAACTGCAATCATCACTAAGTAGCATCGTTAATGTTCCAAGAAAGACGCTTCTTTTGCGAGAAAAAGGGGTAAACAACCATGGTTCATGGAGGTTAGGCTTTTGTGTTTGAAACTATTCACGTTGTATTATTGCCTCCGCCCACAGCTCTATGTGGATGGTTAAAATTGGGCTGTTTAAAACTACCTTGTGCAAAGACATGGTGGGACACCGAGACACACCCACACACTCAAACACATGCTCTCTCTCTCTCTCTCTCTCTCTCTCTCTCTCTCTCTCTCTCTCTCTCTCTCTCTCTCTCACACACACACACAGGCTAACACAGAACCCAGAAAAGGGCTGTGGCAGCATGCCAAGTGTATTTATCAGCTGGTCTCAGGTGTGTAATTACTTTAGCAGTCCTCACCGAGCTAAAACACCTTGTGATAGGCACATACTGCCTGCCACATTAGAAGGGCAGTCAACACACACCAATGGCTATCCTAAAATGGCTACCTATCAGGTGGTTTTGATGGGAGTTAGGACAGATAACCGAAGAGAGATAGCATGTGCACACCACTGGAGCAGCCGGCAAATGCTGAAACACAGGACCCACCCTTCCTCTCAACAAATAAGCAAAGCAGTGGATATTATTCAGACGAGTTGCCAGCATGGTAAACCTTAATAACTTAAATGGGCGGCGTCATTGATTCCTTAAAGTGGAACTGAATCATCTTGTCCATTACAAAGAAGTGTCAGTAGAGGATCGTCTTCCTTTGGCAGCTGAGAGGAAAAAGCTCTCCCATCCTGGTCCAGTTCAATCCAGTTTTATGCCACCTCGCCGCTCAACAAGATGGCCGCTGATCCAGCCACACCCCTCACAGGCTCAGTCAGAGGAACCGTCTCGACTGCACATCACTGAGACTGTCAGGTGGCCGTTTTTGTTATGGCCCTTATAGGTTTACATTGTGGAATTATGGATGGTCAGACAAACTCATCCGTCCTAAACATGTATTAAACGTTAATACAATTCAATATGACATGTTCCGTTAAGTATTTTTGAAGCTCCCTCTTGTAACATATCCGGGACAACGCTCAGAGGCAGTGAACACACATGCATTGATCCCTCTTTGGAACAGATTCGCACACCAGAGGTGGCAGTTGGGTTGGAGGTGGGAGCGTTTTCCCATCACCGCATCGGACAAGCACGTAGCCTAACTTTGACATTAGGTCAATTCAATTCTTTCCTCCCTCATTGACATGACATTTGATTGTGAACAGGTGTGTCAAGAGATTAGTGTGTGTGTGTGTGTGTGTGTGTGTGTGTGTGTGTGTGTGTGTGTGTGTGTGTGTGTGTGTGTGTGTGTGTGTGTGTGTGTGTGTGTGTGTGTGTCACACTCAGTCTGTCTGTTTTTA